>NDXA01000039.1:0-112926 GCA_002105455.1 Hemisphaericaspora xylofermentans | reverse complement strand
AGTGGAGCTTGAACTTGATCTGATGGAACTTGAGCTTGATCTAGCGGAACTTGAACTGGAACTCGATCTAATGGAGCTGGAACTCGATCTTGTAGAACTGGAACTTGATCTGATGGAACTTGAGCTTGATCTAACGGAACTTGAACTGGAACTTGATCTAATGGAGCTGGAACTTGATCTAGTGGAGCTTGAACTTGATCTAATGGAACTTGAACTGGAACTGGATCTTATAGAACTTGAACTTGAACTTGACCTGATGGAACTTGAGCTTGAGCTTGATCTAATGGAACTTGAACTGGAACTGGATCTAATAGAACTTGAACTTGATCTTGTAGAACTGGAACTTGATCTGATGGAACTTGAGCTTGATCTAGCGGAACTTGAACTGGAACTCGATCTAATGGAGCTGGAACTCGATCTTGTAGAACTGGAACTTGATCTGATGGAACTTGAGCTTGATCTAACGGAACTTGAACTGGAACTTGTTCTAGTGGAACTGGAACTTGATCTAATGGAGCTGGAACTTGATCTAGTGGAGCTTGAACTTGATCTAATGGAACTTGAACTGGAACTGGATCTAATAGAACTTGAACTTGATCTTGTAGAACTGGAACTTGAACTAGGAGGTCCAATCTTAAATGCTTGCAATTGTGCCTGTGCCTGTTGTCCTTGAGAACTTGAAGACAGAGTAGCTGGTGCGGAAGACTGTTGTTCAACAATTGCTGATGAAGATGGAGGTGGAGGTAAGCTAGCCAATGAAGACAGAGTGTCCACAATAGACGACGAGGAAGTATCTAATGGTTCATTGAATGGTGCAGCAAGCGGAGCAAATCCTTGATGGGGTGTTGAAGATGATGATGATGCTTGTACTTCGATATCAGATGATGAACCAACAATTGTTGGAATAACTGGAGCAGGAATAGATTCAGAAGCTGAACTGGTTGGAGGATTGGTTGCTACGACAACTTCTGAAGAAGATTGCACTATTGGTTGAACTACTTCTGAGGAAGATTGGACTGGTACAACGACTTCTGACGAAGATTGGATTGTTGGTACAACGACTTCTGAGGAAGATTGGACTGGTACAACGACTTCTGACGAAGATTGGATTGTTGGTACAACGACTTCTGATGAAGATTGGATTGCTGGTACAACGACTTCTGATGAAGATTGGATTGCTGGTACAACTACTTCTGAGGAAGATTGGATTGCTGCTGCAACTTCGCCTGACGAAGATTGGATTATTGGTACAACTACTTCTGAGGAAGATTGGATTGTTGGAGGAACTACTTCTGATGAAGATTGGATTGCTGGTACAACTACTTCTGAGGAAGGTTGGATTTCTGGCACAACTTCTGAGGAAGATTGAATTGTTGGGGCAACTACTTCGGACGAAGAATGGACTTGTTGTTGCTCAACTTCCAGTGAGAATTGGTCTGCTGCCGTAGAAGATGGAACTGTTGGTGGTGGTACAACTTCTGATGTAGACTCAACTGGAGGTGCTACATTTTGGGAAGAAGATACTTCGACTACTGGAACAACTTGGGAAGACGAAGTGTCAACCAATGGAGCTACTTCTAAGGAAGAAGTATCTGGTGGAGCTACAATGGACGAAAGTGATGTAGTTGGAGGGGCAACTAATGATTCTGCAGAAGGGGAAACAAGGGAAGCAATATCGACTTCCGAAGAAGGGGGATCTGGTAAAGAGACAACTTCTGAAGAAGGGGCACCTGGTGAAAGAAGGACTTCTGAAGAAGTGGCACCGAGTGAAGTAAGGACGACTTCAGAAGAAGTGGGATCTGCTTGAAGGACTTCTTCGGGAGTGGATTGCTGAACAATTGGGACAATACTGGATAAACTGGGGGGATCTTCTGGATTGTTTTCAATACTTGAGGGTGGAGTTTCACCTTCGGTATCGATATCTCTACCACGTAAAGCGCCACCTTTCGGTAACACTGGAAGGGTGAGAACCGTTGCCGTTAGATAACACCACCATAGGATGAGGTTAGCTTTCAACATCATTTTAAAAGTTAATTCTCAAAAATGTTCACAAAAATGAGTTGAAGGACGGTGGGTTCTTTCAATTTTCTGTGAGATGATAAAACTTTCAGGATCTTGTTGAATATATACTTATTTTCCCTTTCCTGAATTTTAATCGGCAGCCCCTTGTGGCTCTCTCTCTCTCTCTCTCTCTCTCTCCTCATTTTTCAGTAATAATAAATGCATAACCCTTGGTCATTTTCTATTCGATCAGTGGAATATGGGTATATTACCAATTTTCGCAAATGTGAAAAACTTCGTAAATGTAAAACAAATGGATTTATGAAATTGTTTTGGTTATAGATAATAAAATATTATTTGGTTATTGCATAAAAAAATAATATTTTACTATTTCCTTATTTATATTCATAATAATCATGCTTCTCTTCTATATGCAAACTACTACTTCCCATCAAGGAGATTTGTAAATGTATGGGGGTGGCCAATAACAGTCCAAATGGACTTCGTTAGGAATGAATTAATGGGTAAATAATAAATTCTTCATCCCTGTTCTGCATCTTCCCTTATCTCTAACCCCTCATGTTGATTTCAAAGTTCTAAACTAGGTGGAATAAACTGGAGAAGTTCTAGATCTAATCCGTTGATATTCTCCTCAAAGCAATATTTGTTGTTCATTCAGCAATGGTAGCAACTGTAACTTCGTATATCAAGAAGATCTCTACTTCACGTTCCATGGATCAGTTGTTCTTTAGGGTTGGGAAAAGAAGGATGAAAGATTGTTGTCGATTTCTATTTCATTTTTTCTTCTTTCTTTTTTTACGCGTTTTTTTACTTCAATTTATATGCACTCCAAATTGCCGATCACTCATACAACACAAGTATAGCTACGGCTTATATGAACAGGTAGGACATTGCATGCTACAACCCTTTCTTTCATCGTTATCATCGTTGCAAGGGTGAAATTCCAAACAAGTTAGGTTTCTTTCTTCCCTTTTTGCAAAAAACGAATTCACTTATTTTTTACGAGAAATGAACCTTGTGTCATTTATTTTTTGCAATTAAATTTGCAATGTTCATAGTTCCGGCATATGACTTGAAAATTCAATCTTTCGAAGAATCTTAAGGGATGCTTTATAATTTCTTTTGGATAGTGGAGAGTAAATCAATATCTGAAAAGTTTAACCAAAAGGCTTCCAGGCTCCACAGAGCAACTAGTATCTGCTTTTTTAAAATAATCAGAGATTGTTCTAACTTTAAACTTTACTGTTTCATGTCTCGTAAATTATTTTCATTGCGAACGAAATGAACAATTTTCTGTATCAAAGTCATTTTCTTTTGGAGAAGGGAAACCCTACTGATTGAAAACTTAGAAAAAGTGTGAATGAGTAGACCCACTTCTTCGTCGATTGGATTGGCTTCTTTTCTTTCAACTAGAGAGTAACTTGGAGTGATAATGAGAAATATAGTGTTCAAATCAAAAATTGTGAGCATCTAAAATAAGAAATCTCATAAACCTAAAATCTCCCTCCTTATCTTTCTGGTCATTTCCATGGATAATCCTCGCTAAGGCGTTACCCAACAACAAACAGAAATATCATTCAGATTTCCGTAAAGGGTAATGATACTCAATTAAAAGAAATATACCCATCATATAATAATGACAAAAAAGCTGTTCTGTTAGTAATTATAATTGCGTATTTTGGGCATGAGGGATCCAATTTAAAAGCAACAAATATAAAATACGTAATAGGGATGAGATATAAGATCTAGGCTTTATTCACTTATTCGTAATTTGTCAACTTTTGCATCCCTTTTTGAATGCACAGACTTTGAATTTATTATTTGCAGCAATTCTTTCTTCTCCATAATTTTTGGAAATTATTTTCTGAAAGAAATGTATAACGCTATTGGACTGATTAAAGGATAAATCTGGGGCGGGATCTCTCCTTCACTTGATTAATTAAAAATAAATACTTATATATGTATATTTGATTGGGTACAACTGCTTCACAGAAAACCTTCAACATTGGTTTCAAAATGATTATTATTTTTTTGGTTGAAGAGTGCTAAATGGCAAAAAAATAAGAACTGTACTTGTCATACTACACTATAAGTTTATGGTTATAGATGTTTATAGAATGGGTTTAAGAATATCGCACATTTGCAATGGCATATTTGTTGCTGCGTAAGGTTTGGGGTCATGTCCGTTTTAATAAACTAGTAGATTGATATTCAATTCAATTCTTCTTCTCTTCATGGTCAACGTATTTTGAAAGATATTTAGTAAATTAGGTGCATAAAAAATAACAACGTATTTGTTAGAATCGAAAATAAAAAATATTATTTTTTATCAAGCTAAATACGGATTTGAAAAATATTTGAAACCGATACTATTCGAGCACCGTACATTTGTTTTTACGTCTCTCAAGTAAAAAGAGAGCAAAAATAAGCGAAATTCTATTAGGAATTGATATAAGACTTAGTTTTAATGAAAACAAACCTTTCTAGTCTAGTAAGAAGTCCATCAATTATTATTGTTTGGAAGGGACAAAAGTTGACAGTCTGCATATAAGACCAACATACGAGAAAACGATTGTTCTTTCTTTCTTCGCAGTATTAGGAGAGCGTGCGATTATGGGGAGAAAATACAGATGAAGAAAATTTTACGAACTCTTGAATGGGGAGTAAAATAGTTGGGTTTTGCATATAAAGATTGTGGCTTTGGACAATTGTTACTTGCTTATGGATTTATTATATTTTCTTCTATATTAACTCCTTTACTAAATGTATGCCACCTTTGGGTTTGTCATTTGTCAAGTCTTTTTTAATTATTTTACAAGGAAAACAAGTAAAAAGAAAAGTTGGATGAAATGAAGGGTTAAAAAGTTTTCTCCCTTGCTTACGTAGAAATCCCCTATGAAGGTGGTTAGTATGAAGGTTTGTCAAAAGCTAAAGAGGAGAAGGAATATTCTTCGTTCTACAGGGCCGTTCAATTATTTCAAGATAGTGCGATTTGCAAATGGGTCAAGGTAAATAGTACTTTATGCTAATATTTTATTGGTACTTGCAATGCTAAGGCAAAATTTAATGTAAATCTAGACATAGATTTATTTCTTCTTTCCTTCCTTCCTTCCTTCCTTCTTTCTTTCTTTCTTTCTTACTTTCTGTGAAACTTTAATTAAGGGTTTTCTGGTGTCTTGAAGATAAAAAATAATTCTTTAAAATATTACACAGTAATAATTTATTTTTATTTTATTTTATTTTAAATACTTGTTGCAAAACCAAAAATATAACAAGAGAGACATTAATTATTATTTGACGTAATGTCGTATCTCTCAACTGCGAAATTTAATTAAAATAAAAAATATTAGAAAACAAAGAGATATTTTTAGATTGTTATTTTTAGATTGGAATTGTGGTTAAACAAAACTTGATTAGTCCATATTGTATGTCTTAGACAACCTGTCAAAATTTTGAACTTATATAATAGAATAATATATGGAATAATGGAAGAAAATAATTTATTAGTTTATTCATTCTTTGTTTAGGGGGCTGTATGTTCAACTTCTAATCATCTTACGTTACATCACTCGTACTTGACTTCAGTTATTCACACACGCGGAGTAATCGAACTAAAACAAATTCTTAGTAGTAGACAAAACAAACAATGTGGAAGAGACCAACAAGCTTTCTATACGTTCGATCTATAGACTACATAGAAACCCCCAAATACTATGTATAAAGTATAGATTGCTATATGTTCATGCAGACCCACCCGCCAGGTAACATACGAAAGGGTATTTTATTTATTTATGAAGAAGGAAGTTGGTAGTCCGTGTTTTTTTCAACAGCTTAGAGATTAATTATACGAAATTTGAAGAATAAAAAATAATCTTCACCTGATAATGTGGAGAAACTTGTAATGTGTGATGGCCACTACTACTACTAGTGCTACTACTAAAATTTCATTTTTATAAAAAAGCCTTAATTGATGAACTTTGATTTAATAAATCGATTAATTCTAAATTTATAGATTATATTGAATTCATATAGAATCTATTCTATTTGAGTGATAGTACCTGTATATACAAATTAATTCTTGGCTCTTCTCCGTTTGTTTCTTGGTTTATTTAAATCGGCTAAATGCACATTCATTGATGAAACAGTATAGAATGTCTATCGGAAATGTACATAAACCTATAAATTAAATTATATATTTCGAATATATAAATACGTAAATTAATGACTTGCATGTGTTTACTCATTCTTTAAATGACATGGTGTTCTCTTTGTTTATTGTGGGTTGTTGACTATTTCATAAGTAAATTCATTTCGTATATGCCAATGCCAAATTAAACGTCATAAGGAAATTTACTATGTAATAAAATATTATTTATTACTAATCAAAAAAAAATTACCTAATTGGGATTTCAAATTTATTTACTTCATTACCTACAATAAGTTAGTTAGTTGAACATTCACAGTCATTTTATCCTCCTTCCACCTATCTCATCCCATTCCATCCATCCATCCATCCATCCAACCAACCATCGTAAATTATATGTTACAATTGCGTATAGTAACGATGCAACCATCCGTTTGAATTTTCCTTTCATACTTCCTTTCTCTCTTTCTTTCTTGTAATAATTACCCACCCTTTCTGTTCTTACATCCCTTTATTTTTGGTCGATCATTATTAAAGCAAGAACCAACCATATCCAGAGTCGCGCCAAATTTACTTCGTGGCACTCCCAAATTATAATCAACTAAAGCTGTCTCATTGGAAAGGTAATGTAAGGCTTGTTTTTGATTGACATACCACTATCTTCAATGTTCGACAACAACGACAATATTCGACGTTCACAAACCCAAGCACCACCGTACAGAATGGTTATTCACAGTAATAGAAGTGGTCTTATATCCAAGAAAATATATCAGAAATAGTTCCACACATTCAAAATTACAAAAAGTTTATCAAAACCCCTTAATTACACAGTGTAGCTAGGTTATCTACCCTGTTTCATTCATAGTACGAATGTGAGACCCACCAAAACGAATTGCAACAACTATAAGTATAGTTAATGTTTTGGTAATTGATTACAAATCTAGGTATTAAATTTTACTTTAATGGATTTCTACTTCATTGTTTGATCGAAAACGGACTGTTTAAGCAAAGACTACACTATATTTATTATACGTTAATATAGAATGACTAACATTTAATATACTAATAAACTTAATTAAATGAAAATACTAAAAACTCTAATAAAATATCTAACTACCAATTAACAAACTTATTAGTTAGTAAGATATGATAATAAATTATATAATTACCGAAAGAAAAGTCAAAATAAAAGCCAAAATTATAATTAGGATATCCTTGTCAATATCAATCAGTGTAAGATATGAATCAAAACACACAACGATGATTAGCAAAATAATAAGAAAGCAGCATAAACAAGTAGTCGAAAAATAATGAACTAAAACCAAAATTGTTTAAAAAGCATCAAAACCGAAATAGCTTTGTCAAAAAGGAAGAATAATGAAAACATATCGTAAGATAATTCTTAGAATATCCAATAAGCAAAAATCAAACCAAAAATGACCATCGTAATAGATGGTGGCTTGAATGTACTTGAAGAATTTTCATGAACAGAAATTTGGGGTATAACATTTGTAGTGAAACTTGGACTTCCGGATTGTGTAGTAATAGTAGTTGGAATGGTTGGAGCAATGGTACTAATGCTACCTTGAGTAGCAGTAAGCTCTTCATTACTGCCTTGGTTGTTTGATCCAACAGAACCACCACCAGAAGAATTGGAACCTGGTGACTCTGATCCAGCATGAACTGAACCTGAAGAGTTCGAATTTCCTGAATTGTTTACACTATTTGGACCAGTATTGGAATTCGTACCTGGAATACTTGTTGGAATAGCACAAGGGACTGTATTATATGAGGTTTCAACGGAATATACCGTACTAGTTCTACTTTCTGTAACACAAGCCCTATTCTTAACACAGTAGGTCACCGCATCAATTTCAGTCTTTGATACTGTAACTGTAGTATATGGTGTAGCAACATATGCATGCTCAATTGGAATCGTTGATGTGATTCTTTGACCCTTAGAATTTGTAGTTATCAAAATTCCAGCCGTGGTAGTATATTCTTCAAGACCAGATGGTGATTTGGTAACATAAACTGTAGAATAATCAACAACAGTAGGTAATGGTTGTGTATATGTAAGTGAATTACCATGTTTATCGGTACCAACAACAATAACACCTGTAGTAGTGGATACTTCTTTGTTTGGACAAGTAGTTTCGTAAATAGTAGTTCCAATTGTTGTAACAACTGTCTCTATATGATCTTGGGGTCCAACTGTGACAGAACCAGGTTGAATTGAAAAGGTAGCTTCATTACCAATAGATGATGGCATTGAACTTGATGATTCAGGTAAGTTAAATGTTGCAATTGAAATAGATGGTGAACCGGACAATGATGAAGAAGATATAGTGCTTGAAATAAAACCACTAGATAATCCACTACTGCCTGGAAGTGGTGATGATGTTAAAATAGATGATCCTGCACTTGAAGAAACAACATTACTTGATTCAGTTCCAGCAGATGATGAAGCTAAACCAGATAATTCCGACAAACTGTTAGTTAATGTAGCAATTGATGAAGATGATGCTGATTCAGATGATTCGGTAGTTGAGGAAACCAAATTCGATAATCCACTTTCAGGCAACGAGTTTTCACCAGTTGATTCAGTAATAGAAGAAACAAAGCTCGAAGATGCATTACCAACAGATGATGAACAGGAGCATGACGATTCAGTAGTTGAAACAACAGTACTTGAGGATCCATTGGCAGATGATAATAAACCCGAACTTGATGATTCAGCTGAAGGAGAGGAAACTGCATTGGAGGATTCACTACCCACGGATGACGAAGTTAAAAACGACGATTGTGATAAGTTAAATGTTGCAATACTAACAGATGATGAAGTTGTGGTAGATGACGATGGACCCACTCCTGATGATTCGGTAGTAGTAGAAATAACACTAGATGATTCACTACCTGTAGATGATGCAGTAGAACTAGATGATTCTGTATTTGAAGAAGAGGTACCACTAGTTGATCCAGTACTTTCAGTAGATGATTCAGTATTAGAAGGAGTAGCACTTGAGGACTCAGTACTCGTAGTTGTTAATTCGATAATTGAAGAAGTTGCATTTGATGATTCACTGGTTGGAATATTTGAACTAATCGCAGATGATGTACTTAACGTAGATGATTCACTATTCGAAGATAATCCACTTGATGGGGGAGTAGTCCCTGAAGAAACAGCAGCACCAGAAGATTCACTACTAGCAGATGATGAAGTTAGACTAAATGATTCAGCGCTTGAAAATGCAGCATTGCTTGATATACCAATTGAAGATGAGACTATACTTGAAGATTCCAACAAGGAGCTTGTTAATGTGGAGATAACAATAGATGATGAACTTATAGTTGATGAGGACTCTACTTCTGATGATTCGACACTTGAAGAAACAACTCTGGAAGACTGGACACTAGAAGAAATCGTATCGGATTCACTACCAACAGAGGATATAGTTGAACTTGACGATTCACCAATTGAAGAAAGAACACTCGATGATGATTCACTAACCACAGGAGATGAGCCTAATGATTCATTGCTAATAGATGACGACAAACTTGATGATTCAATAGTTGAAGAAACCGTACCGGATGATTGACCAAACGATGAAATTGAACTGGATGTTTCACTGCTAGAAGAAGAAATGACAGATGATTCATTAGCTACAGATGATGAGCTCCCATTGGATGATTCAGTGACTGAAGAAGTACTAGATGACTCGGTAGTATCTGCAGTTGATGATATGATAGTAGATGATGCTGGTACACTGTTGCCAAATGTTGCAATACTGACAGATGAAGTACCGGTTGTTGATGAGGAACCTATTTCTGATGATTCGACGGAAGAACCAATACTACGAGATTCACTGTCAATGGATGATGAAAATATTCTAGAAGATTCAGTAGTTGAAGAAATCACACTCGATGATTCGCTTCCCGTAGTTGAAGAAGTTGAACTAGATGATTCAGTGGATGAAAAAGTTGAACTAGTTGATTCCGCAGATGATGAGCTTGAACTAGATGATTCACTACCAATGGATAAAAAAGTTGAACTAGATAATTCAGCAGATGACAAACTTGAACTAGATGATTCAACAGATGATAAACTTGAACTAGATGATTCAGCAGATGATGAACTTGAATTAGACGATTCGCTACCAACAGATGACAAAGTTGAACTAGATGATAAACCTGAGCTAGATGATACAACAGATGATAAACTTGAACTAGATGATTCAGCAGATGATAAACTTAAACTAAATGATTCACTACCAACAGATGACAAAGTTGAACTAGATGATTCAGTGGATGATAAAGTTGAACTAGTTGATTCCGCAGATGATGAGCTTGAACTAGATGATTCACTACCAATGGATAAAAAAGTTGTACTAGATGATGCAGTGGATGACAAAGTTGTACTAGATGATGCAGTGGATGAAAAAGTTGAACTAGATAATTCACTACCAATGGATAACAAAGTTGAACTAGATGGTTCACTACCAGCCGATGAAGAAATTAAGCTCGATGATTCTGCAGTTGAGGATAAAGCCGAACTGGACGATTCTGTACTTGAAGGGATGCTAGAAGATTCAACGGTTGATGAAGCACCACTACTTGATTCGGTACTACCAGAAGATGATGACATGAAACTAGATGATTCCGGTAAGCTGTTGGTCAGTGTAGAAGTGCTGATATTTGATGAGCTAAAAGTAGATGAAGATGTCACTTCTGATAATTCGGTATTGGAGGAAACGACATTAGATGATTCATTAGCAACAGATGACATTGAAGTAGTTGATTCTGAGCCAGAAGAAACTTCGCTGGTTGATTCACTTGAAGATGAAGATGAGAATGCAGATGAACCGGAAGATGCAGCAATAGATGATTCACTACCAACCGATGATGAACTTAAACTAGATGATTCACTACCAGCGGATGATGAACTTAAACTAGATTCAGATGATGAAGTTAAACTCGATGATTCAGCAATGGAAGAAACAGAACTAGATGATCCACTTCCAGTTGTTGAAGAAATGGCAATAGATGATTCGCTGCCAACGGATGATGATGTAGAACCAGATAAAATAGCACTTGATGACTCAGTTGAAAGTGTGTGACTGTGGGTATGATGAATGTGACTGAGATGCGTATGGCTATGAGAATGACTAAAAGTGCAAATTGGAATTGTGTGAGATGTAGTTGCAGAACCAGTTGGCTGAAAAGTTGAAGAAATAACCCTAGATGATTCACTACCAACAGATGACGAGGTTAAACTAGATGATTCTATTGAAGACAGATAACTACTTGATTCACCACCAACGGATGACGACGCCATACTGGATGATTCAGCAGTGGAAGAAACGGTACCAGATGATTCATTGCTAACAGTTGAGATTGCTGAACTAGATGAAACCGGAGTTGATGATTCGCTACTAACAAATGATGATGTAATCCCTGATGAAACGGCACTTGAGGTTGAGTGGGTGTGACTGTGGCTATGGTGGGTGTGAGTATGAGTGTGACTGAAAGTGCAAACTGGGATTGAATGTGATGTTGTCACGGAACTATAGTTTGACCCAGATGATAAAACACTTGAAGAAACTGCACTTGAAGTAACAACGCTAGATGACTCACCACCAACAGTTGACGAACTTAAACCAGATAAAGAAGAGCTTGATGATTCAGTTGAGTGAGTATGACTGAAAGTGCAAACCGGGATTGAGTGTGATGTTGTCATGGAACTATATCTTGAACCAGATGATAAAACACTTGAAGAAACTGCACCTGAAGAAACAACGCTAGATGACTCACCACCAACAGTTGACGAACTTAAACCAGATAAAGAAGAGCTCGATGATTCAGTTGAGTGAGTGTGGCTGTAGGTGCAAACCGGGATTGAATGTGTTGTTGTCACGGAACTAAATTCTGAGGCAATTGAAGAAGCGATACTAGATGATTCAACACCCCCAGATGACGTTTCAATTGAGCTGATTGGAGCTGTGGAAGAAGCTGAAACTGAGTGGGTGCGAGTATGACTGAAAGTGCAAACTGGGACCGAATGAGTTGAGATTGTGTGTGTACTGGTACTGAAACTATTGGCCGATGTGGAGTGAGTTTGGGTAGTTTGGCTGTGGCTAAAAGTACAAACTGGAATTGAGACTGTTTTGATATTTGAGCTATGACTTGTTTCTGAATGAATTGTGCTAGTCCTAGTAGTGTGACTAAAAGTACAAACTGGAATGTTTTTAGTATTGGATCTCTTCTTAACTGGACTTCCCTCAACTTGGAATGGTAGATTTTGCCCTTCCGTTCCAACATCTAAACCCAATGTGCCATCTTTTGGTGAGTCAGACATGGTAAGAGCTGTGCCAATTATAAAACACCATAATAGAATTTGATTCACTTTGAACATCATAATCACTTAATTTTATCCAAATGAGCAACTCTTAAGAGGACGTTAAGTTCTTTCAAAATCTCTACATAATAAAAATCCTCAAATTTACCTCAATATATACAAATTTCATTCCTTACTACACCCATTTCAGAGTGACCTTGTGTTGTGGTCTATACCCGAGTTTGTGTTTACCCATTTGCATTCTCTTGCCAACGAGATGTTCAAAAATTTGGCGGAACATGTTGTTAATTATTTTTAATTGTTTGCAACAATATGCATGGAATTCTGACATTATTAAATAATAAATTATTTTTTAGCTTTCTGAAAAAATAATATGTATGTCCTTATTCTTCCTTATATCAGATTGCCTCCCATACAAAAATTTTCTCGTAACAACTAAGGCTTTGGCAAATTGTAACTAGTTCAAATTGAATCTGTTCGCAGTTTTATTCTTCAAGATGGAGAGTATTTTTGGTCTTTCCCGTCTAGGCATTTGTAGTGTTGCATGTTAGACTTGGAAATCGGAACGGGTAAATAGGTTTGATGTTTGATTGCAGAGATACGATCTCAGCTATGTAAATAATGGTGGGTGTCTCCTGATTTCATGTTTTCTTCCATAACAAACCAGCCAAGATTCTTCTATTATTCCTTGATCAGTGTTATTGATCCTTGAAAAAGTAAGGGTTTGTTTGTTTTGAAAAGTGCTTCAACACGTTGAATTTTTTTGGATTACAATTGAGCTATATGCACACTCATATAATGTGCAAACTGAAACATTACAGCGACAAGTTTAAAGTCAAACCTTGTTAACAACGTCCAGTTAGAAATATGGAAGATCTATTTCTATTCCTCCACTTTTTGGATATTAGTTGATATAAAATCAATTGCTTCTATATTTTGTTGAGCCCACATATTTTGCTCACAAAGTCAGCCACTACACCATTGTTCATAAAGGGTTGTGACATACATATAAGAGGCACTACGGCTACTAAATCTAAATATCCATGTAAAAATGCAAACCGACATTGATGGGAGTTGCTTTAATCTTACTTTCACTTCTCAAATGAGTAAATCTGATAATTAGGAGTACAGAATTACATATGGGGATTGCACAACAGCTAACGAAACTCTATTGGTGCACAAGCAAATTTCTTTAAAACTGCAAAATTTATAGCAACAAAGGTAGAGGATTCAAGTCCAATTGACCACTCCTTGGAGAGTATACGTACTCAAGGATGATAAAGCTGTACAGATTTTTTGTAATTAAGCATCCCCTAGCAAAGCTAGATATATGTTTAAATACCTTCTAGGAGAAGAAGAATAACAAATTGTTCATGTTTGCCGGGGATAGTTTTCTCAATGACTGACTGTTAAAATTCAGTCACAACGAGGAGTTCAAGTAAGGTGCCAAAAAGACGAATGTCAAATGGTACAAGTCGTGCAGATACAAACAATTTTGCTATTAAGACAACATGATGAAGATAATAGAGAAAAGAAGTGAATGAATACCACGTTACGAGGGTGCAAGGGTACTGGAATACCAAGGAAAGATAATTTCAAATTTCAGGTCTTAATAATAGGTCCAATTGTTGGATATACCCTCAATTGTTCAAACCAATGGAAAATTGTCCAATTCTGTCGATTTCATCGTGTAAGTAGACAATAACCATTTTTGCAGCAATTTCAGATTTCCAAAAAATAAATATTGCGCCCATTGTTTCCTTTTTCGGTTAAATGCATCTTCTTTTTTGGTTGTTCTGAATATTTTGCTCTCGATATTTTTCGAAGACTCCCTATTTAACTACAAACTCTTCTAGTTACATTTTTACATGGCGTTTTAACTGATTGGTATTCTGAATCTGAAAGGAATGAATTAAAGTTCAGAATGTCAAATATAAAGAAAGCAATCCTATACAACATTGAAATTTCTATTATCCATCATGTCTTCCTAACATCGTCATTTTTATCATTGTTTATTGTCATGTCAAATTTAAGCCCGATTGAACGTTGCGTTCCAAACGAAAGTATTCCAAAATTTCGATTGTTTTTCAATCCATATAAAGAGGAGTTGTTTTTGTTTACTTTTCGGATTTTGCGTTTTGACGGATGTCTTCTCTGTAGAATTCCATATTAACTAAAATTTGGTACCTATGGTTTTCTACAAAACCTAGAGTGATTTATAGCCAAAGCATGTGGGCTACAATTTTATAGCTTAGATTGATGATCTATGGTTTGGAATATGCGACTATTTGAATTATATTGGGCTCGTTTACCAAACGACAAATCTCTTGATTACCACGATTAAGACAATGAAAAATAATAGGAGAGATGATGATTTGGTTTAGACTGAACTTTTAATTCCTTTTAACGTAAGTAAACAAAATTTTCAATTTAAAGCTACTCAAAGTCTAAGAAAGCAATAAGTGAATAATAATTACCTCCCACACTAACTGTTCTTTGAAATTTTGGTTTTGTGCTTGTGTTTGTGTTCATTCAGGGAATATCAGACCCAGTACCTTGAGCTATCTTATCTTCCGGGTTTTAACTTAAGGACATGTTTATCTCTTAAGGAGTAAATCATTCTATTCTATTTGGTAGAAATGTTTCTGTTAATAATAGTATAGAGTAATTACTGTTACACAAATTTAACCAATATTTTATGCCGTCATTTTTTGCAACTATTTACGTAAAAGTGAAGAAAATATCTGTTCGATGACCAAAAGTTTGAACAAAATGGTAAAAATTGATTGCAAGACAAACTTTTTAATAAGAACCCTTGTTTAGAGCAACCGGGTCCCATAAAAGAGTTCTATATTTATATTTATATGTAGTCCATTTTATAACCTTTCCTTTTGAAAAACGCTTGTCATTTCCATGGAGAAATCTTCAATTTAAGCTAATGAAAAAAAATGAACGATATAACTCACACGTGAATATCAGGTGAAAATCACGCTTCGAGATATCAGCGCTGGTAACACGGGAAACTACTCGTTTGCAACAAATTGTTGTTAGACATTGCTTATAATTTATACTTCAAAGCCTACAAATTTCAAATATAAAAGATGGATACACACATGTAAAATACCATATAATAAAAATGTTTAAAGCTTTGATCTAAGTTTCAATTCATCATAATCTCTTTCATAATTCTTATCAGTTATGTCAATAATATAATTCACATTTACATCATCAACAATCAAGGTATTATCTTTTGATTTCCTGATTAATTGACATAAGAATTCATTAACAATCTTCAAATCTTTCAAATTCATAATTTGAACAAATGCTTTCGTTTTGGCCTTATTCTTAAAAATATTAACTAATCGTAAATTATTAAGATAGTATAGATTACTTAACAAATATTGTTTGTTAATTGATTCAACTGAGAAGATTTCGTTTTTTCTAGATTCAACAATAATATTTTTGAGTAATCCCTTTGTATCTGGATATTTCAAAGAATTATCATCAACGATAATTTTCTTTTTACCATTCCCATTACCACCATTTCCATTTGATTTGTTCTTGGAATAATTGATTGCCAAAGTATGAGTCATATCTAAGATATTTGAAATCAAGACATTATAGGATTCTAAAAATGGACGTGCTAAATTTGCAAATAATTTAAATTGGAATGGATCAATGATTTTATAAGTGATGTAATCATAAGTCACCTCATCCTTAAATAAAATACCATCTTCCGTCATGTCATTCAAAATGAAAGTTAATCCATTTCTTGGGTTTTCGTCATGATCAAATAAGAACTCACATTTTAAGAAACCAGTAAGAATATAGAATAATTTAGCAATAAGTTTGTGACTACACTCATTACCATTCTCATCTAGTAGTATTAATATAAACAGAACCAAACATCTTTTAATAATTGAATGGATTGTTAAGTTCTTGTAATATAGCAATTCAATTGGTGATTCTATTTTGATCATATCGGAATTCTTGTTAATTTTGATATATCTGAAGTAGGATGATACTTCCAGTTTGACCACAGAGACTAACATTTGATCAGATAATTTTTCAAAATCATGTAGAATATGTTTATTCATTCTTGAATCTTGATTCTCTTTGAGAAATGTACGGGTTATGAGTCGGAAAATTGGAACCAATTCCTTTATATCAAACAGTTTTGGTTTACCAAACAGATAGTAATATGCTTGTAATGTGGTTCCAACTAGGGACACTTCAGGTAAGAATCTGTTTCTATTAATTTCATGCAAGATTTTAAATCCTAGTTTCTTTAAATTTATTTTTTGGAAATCAGCTTCCTTTTTAATTAAACTTAAATCTTCTTCTTTATTCATATAATCGGAAAACTTAAAACTGTTACCGAATTTAACAAATATCTTTCCTGATAAGACACGATTAGAGTTATCATTAAATCCATGTTTATCATATACCATTGGAGTCTTTTGATTCCGGAATACACTCAAACCAACTGAAACTATTCCAAATAAACTTTCTTGCGTTTTATCTTCACCAGTTAGTTCTTTCAAATATCCATCATTTTCATATACTCGTTCATAAGTTACGGCAATAGGTTGTGCCAATAGATCAAAATCATGATTCTTTTGTAAAATCTTCTGATTCAAATATGTGTGAACTAATGATTTTAAGATCCCATATTTTGGTAATAATATTTTTCCATCTCTTGATCTTCCACCTTCAAGGAATACTTCAAAATTGATTTTATTAGCCAATAAGAACTCAATAACATTGGTCAAATTTCTTTCGGTATACAATTCATTATTGAATGATCTGGGAATGAAAATTGCTCCCAATTTCTTTAAAAATTCACCAATGACAGCAACATTCAAGTTCTCACCAGCGATAACTGTTGGAACTGCCATATGGAATCTCACACAAATCAAATGTACAATAATATAATCGACATGTGATTGATGAGATGGTAAAAATAATATCGACATGGGATTTTCTAAATATTGTTGTAATAAATTAGATAACTCTTTATTTGAAACCCAAATTCCCTTGGGAAATAACTTCTTCATTATGAACATAACTGTACAATATGCCGTTCTAACAAAATCATGAGATGTAAATGTAGGTAAATTCTTTTCGTTTTCTAACTTATAATGATTAATCATAAACTTCTTAACTTCATCAAATCTAGTCTTAAACTCAGAAGCTTTAATCAACTTTAAATTCAACTCTTGGTTGATCAATTCATAGATCAATTCATCCAATTTCTCATCGGTCTTTTCCAACTTATCATTCATGTATTTCTTAAATCTTTGTCTAAAACCTTCAGAACGAGCATTAAGAAAATATCTATATTCATTATCCTTATAGATTTCATCATACTTTTTAGAGCCAGTGAAGAATCTAAACGCATTATGTAACAAATTGAACGAGCGTGACACCAGTTTCTCATTAGCAGGAATATCAAGATATGTTTCCTTATCTATTGGTAAAGGAAATGTGAGATCAACAGAAGGATTGACTAGCACATCCTCAAGAATGTTCACATCAAAGTCGGAATTACCCCAATCGACTTGGGTAGCTGGTGCCGTCGCGGCAGATGTTGCAACGGTGGTACTCATATCGGGATTTCTAATGAAGTTTGTTGTTGTGGTCGTAAACGGAGGAATCTGGGGGAAAGCTGTGGATGAATGAAATGGTTCCAAAAAAAAAGAAAGATGGGGAAAATCCGTGGGGGATTTATTTAAATATTTAAAAAGGGACGTATGAATTCACCCTGCTAGTGGCGCTATAACGAAAGTTGGGAGTAGGGCGGACGGAGAGAGAAATAATGAAAATTAAGTGAACAGGACGGAGTTAGACAGACACAATTCAACCTGATTGTCAAAACACAATAGAAGGAATTAAAGTAAATAAATTTTCAGATCAACAAAAGAAATTTTTTTAAAGAAATATAAAATTTGTTGGGTCCGGAAAATAATTTTAATTTCTTCTGAAAGAAGAAATTGTCTTATTGTTGTTATTCGGTCCCTTGCTGCAAATCTAAAACTTGAAGATTAAGTTCAAAGTATAGATAGGTATAAAAATGCAAGTAACAAACCGTTTAAGTATAATAACGTTTGATATCGGTCGCTTAGGTTTTAGAAAATCAATTTTGTTAGTAATAGTTGTACCAGGAGTAAAACGATACACGGAATTAGTAGAAAACTACTCTCCCCCACAGAGCGTTTAAATCCGAGCGTAATGGGCATACGAATATTTTTCTTTTGAAAATAATACTGTCAAAACTAAAAGGTTTGCTTACTGTATTGTTAAGCAATATGGGGTAGAAGAAATGACACAACAAAACCAAATTTTGTGTAATTTGAATAATCACAGGGAGATTTACTCTAAGTGCATTTATTTTATATATAATTAACGGTATTTAAATAAGTCAAGTCATAGGTACAAATTGTTTTCTAACATTTTCATTGCTCATCCAACAAAACTTTGCTTTCCTAAATTGGCAATTCCTAACGGATTAAATATTAAGCGATACATAAAGACAGAAACATACTGCTTTGTGATATGTTCACAACATAATTTAATGATTATGCATACATCCTGGTTTTTCTACAATATGACCAGAATGTAATTGTTCATCCAAATTGTCTTGAGGATCAATCTCAAAGATTTTATCTGGATTCAAAATCCGTCTTGGATCCAATGCTAATTTAATCTGTCTCATTGCACCCACAGTAGTGACCCCCAATTCAAGAGGTAAATACCTTCTTTTACCAATCCCAACACCATGTTCACCAGTACTGGTGCCTTCATATTCAATAGCTTTCTCAACCATCTTGTCAATTATTTGAGATACCTTCCCATGATCAGGAGAATTATACAAAATTAAAAAATGACAATTCCCATCCCCAATATGACCCATTACGGAGAACTTATCAAGAAATCCGGCATCAATTAAATATTGATTACATTCACTTATAATAGTAGACAATTTAGAAATTGGAACGGCAATGTCAGTACACCAAGTATTAACATCATTTGGGTCTTTTAAGACCTTTTTACCATGTTCAAACGTTGAAAAGAGCCCACTTCTTCTTGCCAGCCAAAGTTCCTGATTCTTTTCTTCATCATGACTACTCTCAAATGAAAGTAGATTATTCTCATTTGCTATTTCTTGTATTAATCTTGTTTGTTCTGCAACTGATTCTTGACTAGTACCACCAATCTTTAAAAACAAGGTTGGATGTTCCAAATATTTCGTACTGTTTGATTCAGAGAATTCATTAACAAATGACATCATAGTTTCATTAAGAAGCTCAATAGCATTAGGTTGAATTCCTAAAGAGATAATTTTTTCAGCAGTTGCGGCTGCATCTTTGATTGTTGGGAATGCAGCAACACTCACAAATTCATATTTTGATCTAACATGCAATTTCACAGTTATTTCAGTTATAATTCCCAAAGTACCTTCACTACCAATAAATAATCGGGTCATATCATAACCTGCACTTGACTTTCTTGGCCTTTGCTTTGTTTTAATAATAGTTCCATCAGCCAATACAACAGTTAAATTAACAACATTCTCTTTCATAGTTCCAAATTTGAAGGCATTTGTTCCCAGGGCACTTGTACCCACCATTCCAGCAATTGTTGCTCCGATACCTGGATCAGGACCAAATAGCAAATGTTTCCCCTTTGGATCATCTTTCAAAAAATCATCCAAATCTTGCCATCCAACCCCGGGTTCAACAACAACATCTAAATCTTCAGGATGGAATTGTAATATCTTGTTCATATTTCCGAATGAAAGCGAAATACTGAAAGGACCCCTAGTATGTATATTTTGTCCTTCAATTGATGTCAACCCCGAACTAGCGACAATGGGAATTCTATATTCATGAGCAATTTTTAAAATTTCAGAAACTTGTAATGTAGAATTGGGAAATATAACAACATGAGGATGTTGTTGAGTTGGGTCTGGAGGATGATGGGTCAGAAAGAAGGAATCATTATGAGCATGGATTACATCGTCATCAAATGATGCATTTTCTTTGCCAACAAGTTCTAAGATTTTGGATAAACCTTGCTCAAATTGTTGTTGGTTAGCATAAACTGGTGAATCAAGGGTAGATAATGGTGCAGTTGATGCATCAGATGAGGTGCTTTTACCACATTGAGGAATCGAATTACCAATGTAAACACCTACCCCCAGGAACACAACTGCAAGTGCAAAGTATCTAATGAATGATTGTTTTCCACTACCAGTAGGTGGGATTCTGGTGCTATTGAATCTAACTCGAGAAATTGGTCTTACCAACCTATAACCAAATCTAAACATTTACTTAATAAGAAAACCCAATAGTAGTAATTGAACTCAATTCGTCCATCTTTTAATATGGCTCTTTTGTTGTATGTTGATTTCAAAAGGTGTGGGGGGTAAAAGGTGGAGTGGAGGGATTCTCGAAATAAAATGCGCTTTTCCAATTTTCTTAACAATTGATGAATTGGTTTATCCGATCCGAAAGTATGAGGTTAAGTTAACTATGTGAAATTATAAAAAATCACACAATGAAATCCAAAGGCACATAATGAAAATAGTAAATGCAATATAAAACTGTTCTATTCTTTGACTCTGATGAGCTATGATATATACCTCGGAACCTTGATATCAAATAAGGAATATCAAAAAGTAAAATTCGGTATAACAACTTGCAGAATCCAACGCGACATTCTTCGTTCATAAGCGGTCGTTGCGACATTATTTCTTTTTTCATTCTTTAACAAATTGCGACATTTTCTATCAATAAATTGATTGTTTAAAATTAGATTAGACAATCAATAATTACAATTAGTTGATATCACGTGCCATTTATCATTTTTTTTTCTTTTCTTTTTTTCCTTTGTGCGTTCTGTTTATCGATTTGACAGATAGACCCTCACAGTCATTCAGTGAAGGCATTTTTAAATATAAGTAATCGTTTGCAACCCTTTTTCTTCTCTTCTTCTTTTTCTCTCTTCAACATCCAATAAAAAGGAAGTCAGTCATCATTAACAATGTCTCCTCATGCATTGGTAGAACCAAGTGTTCCAAATCCGTCTACAACTGTCAGTGTCAATGAATTTGACACTGCCAATGTTGCCATAATTAAGGCTAATCCATTTGGAACTGCTGTTGATCCAAATTTAATTAAGGGTTCAGTCTACACTTCTCCATCTACCATCATTAACCAATCCATTTATTCTATCGCTTCCAAAATTTTCAGTTATGAAACAGTTGGTGCTGATAATTTACTTGATTCTCATGTTCAATTATGGGCTCAAAATTATCAACGTATTAATTCTTTTGGTATCGTTCCTTATTTCCATAAACTTCAAGTTAGGTCTGGTGCCTCCAATGCTATCTTAGGTTACTTTAAAAAGAACGGAACTAATGGACAACCAGTCTCTACCTTTGTTGGTGCAAATGCCTTGAATTATATGAGATCCTCTTTATCAGGTCAGACTTCCAAACCTTTACCATTGGCTTTCAATGTTTCTGCTATTGATTTCGATAATGAGACTAATTCCTTAGTTTCAAATTATGGTTTACCATTAAGTGTTGCTCGCGATTTACAATATACAGTTTTCACCCCAGTTGATGCAAATGACGGATTAGAATTACAACATTTAGCTGTTTTAAATCACGTTTTTGCTTCTTTTGTTGGCCAACCTTCATTATACTTGTTTGATGGTCCAGAATTTGCTAAAACTTTTACCAAATTTAATGATTTATTATCCGTTGAAAAATTAGGTCATTTATACCAAGATTTATTAACCAAGTTAAGTTCAGTTTCCAAATCAAATCTTGACCAAGCTGTTGATGCTGCTTTTACTGCTTTAAATGATCTCACTGGCAAGTCGTATTCTCAATTTGAATACACTGGTGCTGCTAACCCAGACACTGTCTTTATTGTTTATGGTTCTCATGAAACTTCTCAAGTTGCCAATGTTCTTAGTGAAAATGTCAATGCCGGTTTGATCAAGGTTAGAATTCCATTACCATTTAACCAATCTAAGTTCTTAGCTTCTATTCCTTCAACCACCAAAAAATTAGTTGTGTTAACTCCAAACACTGGTGATGTCTCATTAAAGGCTGATATAACTGCATCCGTTTTCTTAAGTGGTAAGAACCATAGCTTATCTATTGAAGAATTCAATTATCCACTTGATTTTAACTGGTCCCCAATTACTATTGCCAAGATTTTAACTCAATTTGATTCAAAATTGGATATTGATAGCTTATTATCACACCCAACCGAAGTCGTTGTTGATTCTGCTTCTTTGACTGCTAACTCTTCTCCAGAAGGTAAGTACTTATTCTGGGGTAAAGACAATGGTATTGTTGTATCAACTGCTGATAAATTGGCATTATCTTTATCCTTAGATAACACCAAGACGGTCAGTATTAGAAATAAATTCGATAACTCAAATGCTGGTGGTCTTTTCCAATCCCAAATTATTTCCACCTCCAACAAGGTTCAATCAGTTGATGCTGCGGATGTTATCATTATTGAAGATTTATTACTTTTAGAAAGCTACGACATTGTAGCTACTGCTAAGCCGGGTGCTCATGTCTTATACATCAACCGAAAATCAATTGCCAATGTTGAAGAAGATGTTATTCCAAAATTACCACTTGAATTCAAAAAAGCATTAGCCAAAAACCATAACAAATTATCCTTGGTGGATTTCTCAATTGTTGATACTTTAGATGAATTAAACAGTTCTACCAAGGGCTTCGCAAGTGATTTCTTAGTTCAATTAGCATTCTGGAGAGCCGCTTTACCAGAATTAGGTGGATTTATCGTTAACAAATTATTACAGGCTAATGGTAACTCATTTGAATTATTGGCTACTGTTTTGGACAATTTCATCAAGACCGTGGACGACAACAAGGGTATCAAGGAAATTCCTGTAGCTCCAGAATGGATTGATTTAGTTGAAGAAAAGCCACAAGGTGAAACTGAAGCTGAAACTACTGAAGAAGACCAAGTGGAAGAAATCGTTGAATTGCCATTTTTCCCAGTTGAAACTTCTTTCTTCCCTAATCCAAGAACCTCCACAGAAGTCATTGAAGAAATTAACAATACTTCCTACAAGAGCCTTGCGCAAAAAATTGCCTTCCCAGAAGCATTTGGTGTTACCAAGGAATTAAGACCAGATTTACCTGTCAAGAATTTCATTGTTAAGGTTCAAGAAAACAAGAGATTGACCCCATCTGAATATTCCAGAAACATTTTCCACATTGAATTTGATATTAGTGGTACTGGATTAACTTATGATATTGGTGAAGCTTTAGGTATTCATGGTAGAAACAACGCTGAAGCCGTGGAAGATTTCTTGAACTTTTATGGCGTTAATGGTGATTCTCTTGTTGAAGTTACCAATAAGGATGACTCTACTCTTTTGGAAATTAGATCTGCTAGACAAGCTTTAACTGAAACAATTGATTTCTTGGGTAAGCCACCAAAGAGATTCTATGAATCTTTGAGTGAATTTGCCACTGATGAAAAGGAACAAACTGAGTTACGTAGATTAGCAAGTGCTGAAGGTGCAGAAGATTTAAAGAAAAGACAAGAAGTTGATTTTGATAGTTATTTTGACATTTTAGAAGAATTCAAATCTGCAAGACCATCGTTCGAAGAATTAGTCAAGATTATTGCCCCATTGAAGAGAAGAGAATATTCCATTGCTTCTTCTCAAAGAATTCATCCAAATGCTGTTCACTTGTTGATTGTTGTTGTTGATTGGGTTGATCCAAAGGGTAGATTAAGATATGGTCATTGTTCCAAATACTTATCTGACTTGAACATTGGTGATGAATTGGTTGTAAGTGTTAAACCTTCAGTTATGAAATTACCTCCATTATCCACCCAACCAATTGTTATGTCTGGTTTAGGTACTGGTTTGGCTCCATTCAAGGCTTTCATTGAAGAAAAGATTTGGCAAAAAGAACAAGGTATGGAAATTGGAGAAATTTACTTATACTTAGGTTCTAGACACAAGAAGGAAGAATATCTTTATGGTGAACTTTGGGAAGCTTATAAAGATGCTGGTATCTTGACTCATATCGGTGCTGCATTTTCAAGAGATCAACCACAAAAGATCTATATCCAAGATAAGATCAGAGAATCCATTGAAGATTTAACCGATGCTATTGTTGCCAAGAATGGTTCATTCTACTTATGTGGTCCTACTTGGCCTGTTCCTGATATCACTGCATGTTTGGAAGATATCGTTTCTAATGCTGCTAAGAAGGCTGGTGAAGAAATTAAGGACGTTGCCAAGGTTGTCGAAGACATGAAGGAAGATGGTCGTTACATCTTAGAAGTTTATTAGATAAATTTATAAAGTTATTTTTGTAGTTTAATTTACATTAAATTATTATTTAGGAACAAAAGGTTCTGTGTTTGAGCTCTAATAATCTTATCACTTGAGGTGTTGGCACAATTTTGAGGACAGAATGAATGTTTGTATGGGTCTGTGAAAGACTCAGTGAATAACTAATGTGACAAAAATATTTTAGTTTCGGTTAATAGATTTAGGACCCTGCATGCGTAAATAATAAATCCAAAGTTAAAGTCCAGGAGCTTTACTTCATTTGCAATCAATGTTTCCCTAATTTATTTTGAAAAGAGACAAAGGAAATATCAAGGTTGCTAAAGATCTGGTGGAAATAATGTGTACTACGATTAGCAAAATTAGACAAAACGATCAGCATGAACGTTCTTTCCGAAAAGAACAAAGCAATCCATTCCCAACCTTTTATACAGAAGCCATACGAACTACGTGACAGGATGGAAGATTCACAATCTGTGCTTGGCTAAAATAACAGTAGGACAACAGCTAGAGTAGACCTGTAGGAATAGACAGTGATAAAAGATGCGATTTTACAAAACCGTAGAAAGAATACTGAATTCACTTTGTTATTTCATCAACCATTGAAGTGCCACGACATCGAAAGTAAAATGTGGTCGAAGCCTTTAGACAGTATCCTGGTAATTTTTGATATGCATAAACATTCACAAACTATTTATCGATATGGATTCTTTGTATCCAAAGGGATGAATATCCAGAAGTAGGAATTTGAAGGGGCAAACCCTTGAGCTATAGAACTCCACGTGCAAGAAGACGCAATCGTAAGGAATAAACTTATTTTATCAATGATCAATCATATCAATGGCAGAGGAGCCCAATCAACTAGTTGCTTGAAATACACAGTATGGCCTCAAAATTTTTGGTTGTTCATATCGTCATGTGGACTTTTCAAATGGCATAAACAAATATGAATTGGTTCGCCGAATGCAAAATTAACTTCCGATTAATTCCACCATCCTCTTCCTGATAATCCAATTCCATCACCTTATTGGCTGGGATGGGACCATCAAATCTCTCTTCTAGGGTTTGTTTTAATTGCGTACACTGTTCAACTGACAATGGTTGTTCATCGGCAATTTGGACCGACCCTAACAATTCCAACTTATTTGAAAAGACAATTACATATTCAATTGACAACGAATTGTAGAATTTTAATTGTTGGTTTATGGTCTCGATCGTTGATACTGGCAACTTGTTATTAATTATAACTACCATTGTCGGTACTGTTATCGGCTTCCAACCTGAGTTTGAGTTCTAGAATGATAAGGCAATTTTCTGAAACGGTGGTGGTGGATGAAAAATTTATCCTCGGGAATCAAGAAAAATTAGAAATCTAAGTGAAAAATTGAAAAATGTGGGGGAGGGGTAGGGGAATTGAAGCTTTTCTAGGCGGATATTGATGATATTGGCTCTGCGTTTACTTGTTTTCAGAGTCAAACGAAAAAGACTTATAACGACAACAACGAAGCTTTCCAATTCGTGTTTTGTAGAGGTGTGAAGAGCCAATCAAACCTTCAATCAATTTTACAGTTTTGTTCTTACATAGTTAATACAAAAAGGTTTGTTATTGTACATTCGAGAAAACTATCAGCTGATTAGCAATTGAATGACGAAACGCAAACTAGGCAAAATCCATTATGCTAGTCTATGTACAGAGTCACCTAGTGTGAAACGATGGAAAAGAAAGAGACAAGGTTTTTTTATTGAGGCATTGCATTTTCCTCCCCACCCCAGGAATTGTATCATGCAATTCCCCGTAAACTGCAAAAATTAGAATTTACAGGTTAAGCAATTTTTCAATGCTGCAAATCTTAACCTAATCAAGTAATGTTTCCAAGTACTACCATGTGAAATATCAGTGGTAATAACCGAGTATGACAACAGAGTAACCTAATTAACGATATATAATGCTAATAGAGCAAGGGCTAGACTTTTCTAGTAGCATACAGTAAATAACGAAAGGGGTATCTAAGACCCTTGTACGGAGAGAAATAATTAATCAGCTTGGTAGCAATGAACAACCGCTATGGACATTGAGTCACATTGACAGGTTGCTGAATCACACTTCAATTATTTTCCGGGTTTTCCCCTTGTTTAAGAATTGTTGTAATTTATTCTCTTTTTTTCCCACTAGATTATGTCATATGATGGTACCAAAACCAAGACATGTTTATGTATTACTCTTTTAAAACGAATAGCAATCTTTTGTGACTGTGATGTAAATGTTTGATGGCTGGCAACTGAATTTTTCACCAGAAAAATAAACATTGAAAAAAAAAAAAAATTCAAAAAAGAAACTGAAAAATAAAAAAGTAAATTAAAAAAAAAAACGGTCACTAACCGAATAACGGGGTACGCGGTAAATTACAACCAAAGCTCGGATTTATGAAATCCTTCTCATCAGTTTATCCTTATAAACATAGCTGGATTGCAAAGTAGACACTTGAGATGTCGTCATTATTTCCTTCCTGACAATACTTTGGATTTTTCCCATGAAGTTCAAAAGGAAAATCTCCGAACAAGAACATTTTCTTTGGTTAAGAATTTCTTTCTTTACAGATTTTCTTTTTTGTTTATCTTGTAACTTTTTTTTTATTCTGGAATTATTTAATTCACACATTACACAACTTTGTGTAAATTTAATTTAGTGGGTTACTTTTTCGTGGGGGGATGGTAGCGGCCATGGTGTTACCATAACAATGTAAATTTTTCACAAGTACATTGACAGAGAGATAAGCTAATCAAAGCACCGGAAAAGGATAATTAACATAGTCAACCTAACAACAGGTAATCAAACAGTAGGTATTATATCGGAAATCAATCTAAATTAAGAATTAGATTAGAGTTAAAATAAACACAAAATTAGTCATTGTCAAGTAAGATCCTAAGTGCGACACAACCCCCTGAGTAAACAGGAAATTTTTCAAAACACAGCACCCCCCCCCCACAGGCCCAGGCCCACGCAATTTAATTTATTTATTTAGTTTTTTCTATTTGAATGACTAACTAACTGTGTGATCATACAATGGGCATTTGCTTTGGTGGTAGCAGTGGTAGTTCTTATCGTAAACATATTAAAAATAAATAAATAAATATATTTCCCACACCTGACTCTCCTCCCCCACCTTCACTTTAGAAAAATCATTCATTTTTTTTATATATTTAATCTCCATGCAAAAATTATTTAAATTAAACACAGTCAGACATTTTTCTTAATTTAATTCAATTTAATTTTTTTTAATTTTTAGATTAAATAAATTACATTTGTTTTATCGGTTTATTAGTTTTCACGATTTTCAATCCCCACGGAAAACAGACAATAATTTTACACATAACTAGCAAAGACAGACAGACAGACAGACAGAGAAACTCACAAACAGAGATATTTAGAAGGATGTCATCACGTTCACCAATACCATTAGCAAGTCTAATGAACTCAGTTACACCACCACCACCACCCGCAACGGAATCATCTCCACAACGCGCGCAACAGCAACAACCAGTATTGCAACCAACACAAACGCCACAGCCTCCACAAATACAGCTTCCACGCTTCCAACACCCAAATAATTTATCACCTTTACCGCATTTTATGTCCCAACTGGCATCAGTACCACCATTTACTTCCTCACCCCATCATCCACCAACTGCTCCACCGTTATTACAACAGCAACAGCAACATCAAAAACAACACCTGAGCTCACCTCCGAATACTTCCATGTCTCCTCCAACTCTTCACAAATCCCATCCAACCTCAAAGAAGACGCTCTTATCAACCAGTTCTCCAGAAGGTATTCAAGTCGCTTCAAAAATTACCCCTACAAGATTAGCCAACTTATTAATTAGAAAAGGACCATTACCAATCAGACATATTACTAGCCAATTATCACAAGAAGTTCCGCAATTTGAATTATTATCTTTATCGAAGCAAAGAAGATTGATTATGGCTGCAATGGAACAAACTGATCTTGTAAATAATGTTGTGTTTGAAAAGATTGGGTGGGGACAATGGGCAGTGAGACATGTAGATTCTGATTATATCGTAACTGAAGGTACTGAAGGAGGTACCGGGAGTAGTGGTGGTGGCGGTGGTGGTACCACAGGAAATAATCATGAAGAGAATGAGAAGAAATTGATTAATGTGAATGATTTAAGAAATCAGACGAATTTGAAATTAGGTTGGTCTAAGAAAAAGAAGGGTAATTCAGGCACTGATGCTTCCAATAGAAGGGAATCGATTACGAATCATAGTAGGAATTTACATAATATCAAATTACCCAATGAATCATCAATAGAATCAAATGCTATGATATCGGATGATTCAGAAGATGATGATGAATTTGCTATTTCTGACCATATGGAATCTTCAAGTGAAGAGGAGGAAGATGAAATCTTGCAAGATGCACGTGAACAAGATTCGGTATTTGCATTTGATGAAGAGCCAACATCTATCAATAGATTCAAAAAATCACCACCACCAATTAAATTTGCAAAGAGAGTACCATTAAAGTTTAGTCCTCCACCAGTTGGAGGGGGCGAAATATCATCGGCAACTACATCAACATCAAGATCAAGAAGAAAGTCAAGTACATCATCCTCAGTTTCAAAACCTACAACATCATCATATAGACATCATCATTCTTTATTAAACAGATCAAGATTAAACTCTATAGAAAATTTGGATAATTATATCATGTCTTCAGCCAAAAATTCTACTGGACTGATTAGTTCCCCTCCACCTGCCATTTCATTCACTTCATCTTCACCCATAAACTCGTGGAGCTCGCCCAATTATATTCATCATCATCATTCTATGGATACGATGCCCAGTGAAAATGGTGTAAATGAAGGTGCAAGAAACATTAGTAATAATAATGGTGGAACCACCACTGGCAAATCAAGAAGAAAATCTTCATTTAATGAATCACATGTTAGGTCTACATTATCCAGTTCATTACCACCTTTACATCATCAAAGACATCAACCTATGACCCATAGTAATTTGGCAGTACATGAAACAACAGTGGCTAGTGATACTGATGAAGAAGATTGGCAAGCTATGGGACCTGAAAGTTTACGTAATGGAGCTAATAACAATAATAAGAAAAAGGTTGGTGGATATCATAATCATAGGATTCCAAGAACTCCAGAGCATAAAAATGGTGGCGGTGGTGGTGAAGTTGTCGATAATACTAGTTCTAATGTTGATACTACAAATAATATTAACGAAGAAGATAAATCGGCGGCATTTGCTTTAGTCCATTTGATGTCAATTTAAAAAGAGATGATGATGAGGATGATGGCTTGATTTTATGATTACGATGATTATGATAATGATACTAATGTTGATTCGTTTCGTTTCGTTTCGTTTGAGTTTGCGTTTGCGTTTGCGTTTGCATTTATGATTGGTTTCAGGTTGAGATTTCTGTATAGATGAATGAACAAAAACAAGGCACTACTACTTTAGCTGTTCAAAAGGTCAACTGAAAAATATTGATGGGGTTTAACTTCTGTTTCTTTACTTAAATTAATTACTTACTTAATTAGTTTTATTTAGATTATGTGTTTTATCAATGTATTATTTGTAATAGTCAGTTTGTTATTGCGATGATTAAGGGACCTGTAGTAACTTCACGTCTATGATCATTTTCAAGACCACAGCGGAAGTTCGTATTAACTTGAGATGATAATTGTTAACCTCTAGCGAGGGGGTTTGTCCCAATATTGGATCACCTCTGCCACTAGCCCTGTTCCCGAAATAAAAGAAATGACCATAGCCAACCCGTTGTTAATGGCAACGCATGGGTTTAATCATCCACCAAAAAAGGGTTTTTTATGAAGGGTAAAAGCCACAGTTACAACACACCATCCACTTCCACACAATTTCTTCGCACGCTCCGTTTTTTAATCCCAACTTGAAGTACGTTCAAAAGAAATGACGATACTAAATAATAGAGGGATGAGGTATGGAGGGGGAAGAGAGTAGGCGTCTACTTTTGTTGTTGTTGTTGTTGTCAAGTGGTGCTACTCTGAGAACCACATAATCATGTGATGTATGTTACTATCCAATTATAAACAACACTAACTAATTATAGGAAGAAGATATCTATCAATCAATCACTCCTTGTACTGTAGAACGGATTAGTATAACCATGGTGCTACCGTGAGTATAAAAGTTAATCACTACTAACATCTAAGTAGTAATTAATAGGCAAACCCCTTTTGGAAGTTGTGTTGCAAATTTAAAATATCGCGAATTGGAATATTTCCTAATTCGGTAAACTAATTGGAATGTTTAAATTACGCGTTTTTTTTTTTTTTTTTTTTAGTTTTCCATTTTTTACGTGTAAGTTTGAAAATTTTGCTTCAATTACAAATTTATAGATTTTATATCACCCATCTCTTTCCATCCAATCTTACTTTACACCTTTCTTTCTTTCCTTCTCGTTGATAGAACGAATATATATCTAAAGGACAAAATGTCAACAACAACAGCTACAGTATTACCTTCTATTCAATTGAAGGTAAACTATAATCAAATTAAAGATGTTCTTTCAGATTTCTTAACTCAATTTAAAGATACTTCAATTGACCTAGATCTTGTTGATGAAGAAGAAGAACATCAACGAATCCATGCAGCTAAATACATGAATATCTTACAACAAATCGCCAATAGAGACAAAACAACCATTTATATTGAATTAGATGATTTGAAATTGTTCTTATCCAATTATAATCCAGAATCTCAACAAAGATATCAAGAAGCAAATGGTTTATTACAAACAATTGTTAATAACACTCATAGATTTATTGAATTATTCAGTGGTGTTATTGATGAAATTATGCCACAACCCACCAAGGATATAAATTATAAAGATGATGTTTTGGATGTTATTTTACATCAACGTAGGTTACGTAATGTTAGATTACAACAAGAATCAACTGAAGAAACAAATAGATTACGTGAAGGATTTTCCCAACATGATGATCAAACTCAACAATCTCAACCTAACAATCAACAACAATCTGAAAATGATAATTTATTCCCTGCTAAATTAACCAGAAGATATTGTTTATACTTTAAACCATTATCCAACGCAATTGATAAAGCCCTTTCAGTCAGACAAATCAAAGGAAAATTTGTTGGTCATTATATTACAGTTAGAGGTATAGTCACCCGTGTTTCTGACGTCAAACCAACAGTTTTAGTCAATGCATACACTTGTGATAAATGTGGTTATGAAATCTTTCAAGAAGTTAATTCAAAAGTCTTTACACCATTGGTAGAATGTACTTCTCCAGCATGTACAAGTGATAATTCAAAAGGTCAATTATTTATGTCTACTCGTGCATCTAAATTTTCTAGTTTTCAAGAAGTCAAAATTCAAGAAATGTCAAATCAAGTTCCTGTTGGTCATATTCCAAGAACTTTATCAGTACATGTTAATGGTGATTTAGTTAGATCAATGAATCCTGGTGATACTGTAGATATCAGCGGGATCTTTATGCCTGCCCCATACACTGGATTCAGAGCTTTGAAAGCTGGTTTATTGACTGAAACCTTTTTAGAAGCGCAATTTGTTAGACAACATAAGAAACAATATGATGCCATGGAATTATCATTACAAGCACAAGACAAAATCAATGATTTATTAAGTGAAGGTGACGTTTATAATAAATTGGCTAAATCTATTGCACCAGAAATCTATGGTCATTTAGATATCAAAAAAATCTTGTTGTTATTATTATGTGGTGGTGTAACCAAAGAAATTGGTGATGGTTTAAAAATTAGAGGTGATATCAATGTTTGTCTTATGGGTGATCCAGGGGTGGCTAAATCCCAATTATTAAAAGCTATTGGTAAAATTGCTCCTCGTTCAGTATATACCACTGGTAGAGGTTCTTCGGGTGTTGGTTTAACCGCTGCTGTTATGAGAGATCCAATCACCGACGAAATGATTTTGGAAGGTGGGGCATTAGTATTGGCTGATAATGGTATTTGTTGTATTGATGAATTTGATAAAATGGATGAAAATGATCGTACTGCAATTCATGAAGTTATGGAACAACAAACAATTTCAATTTCTAAAGCTGGAATTACAACCACGTTGAATGCTCGTACTTCAATCTTGGCAGCTGCAAATCCTTTATATGGAAGATATAATCCTCGTTTATCTCCTCATGAAAATATCAATTTACCAGCCGCTTTGTTGTCTCGTTTTGATATTATGTTTTTAATCTTAGATCAACCATCACGTGAAAATGATGAAAAGTTAGCTAGTCATGTTGCCTATGTTCATATGCATAACAAACAACCAGAAATGGATTTTGTCCCAGTTGATTCTGCCACTATTAGGGAATACATTTCTCGTGCAAGAACCTATCGTCCTGTTGTTCCTAAAGAAGTTGGTGATTATGTCGTACAATCATATATTAATATGAGAAAAGAATCACATAGAAATGAAGGATCAGTTAAAAAATTCAGTCATATTACACCAAGAACTCTTTTGGGTATATTAAGATTAGCTCAAGCATCAGCTAGATTAAGATTTGATAATTCGGTTACATTTGAAGATGTAGATGAAGCACTTCGATTAATTGAAGTTTCAAAATCATCATTATATGCCGATAATGATGGTGATCAAATTAGAGAAGATGAAAGTACAACTTCCAAGATTTATCAAATCATTAGAACTATAGCAATGGGTGGCGGGGCAAGATTTAGTCGTAGTTTATCTATGAATGAAATTAAACAACGTGTTATTGCTAAGGGGTATACTATACAGGAATTTGAGGATTGTATTTTGGAATATGATGGGGTTGGTGTTTGGCAAACAATTGATAATGGTGAAACTTTGATGTTTACCAACACTGGTGTCGATGAAGATGAAGAAATGACTTATTAGAGAGAGGATGAGATTGCTAAGAATTAGAAGATTTATGTTTAGCTAGTTAGTTTGTGTGTTTAGTATGTTCTTAATTGTATTATTACTTTTTTTGTCTTTATTAGCTTTCATATAAATACTTCACGGAAAAATGATTATCCAATGGGCTTCTCTGTCCAACGATTGTTACTCACAACAGCACCAACCATTTTATTATGCAATCAGTGAAATCAAGAGGGATTAGTAGAGAAAGATCACACGACTTGAGCGATACTCTTAATAAATATACTATAGAAGAGATTCCTCTTGAAGATCATTTACAACAACATGATGTCGCGAACAATGAGTACAATAATAGCAGACCCACGAGTACCCCACAACAACAACCGAATGAAGAAAAAGATCCAAAACAGACAAGTTTTCGAGATATGTTCAGGATGACAATTCTACTAGAGAATAAAGGATCAGTGGCTCGAGATCACGTATGTATACCAATTGATTTGATGGATTTTTCAGTATAGTTTAGGAATCACTAACAAATTTGATATTTCTTTCAGATGGCTAATGAGCGGACTTATCTAAGTTGGATAAGAACAGCATTAACATTTGTTACATTTGGAATTGCATTCTTACAGTTCTTTACTCTTGATCAAAAGATATCATCATTAACTACCACCACTACCAAGGGAAAAGATGATATTACTATAATGAGATTAAGTAAACCAATCAGTACAATCTGCTTGATATCAGGATCATTATGCTTAATATTTGGTAGTTTTAGATATTTCCAAGTTCAACATTATTTAATTGGTAACTATTTTCCCGTTACCCGATTAACTATTGTTATATTATTATTGATAAACTTATCTGTGGTTATGCTACTATTGCTGTTGGATATTAAGCTTACTATATAAACCCTTCATTTATTTATTTTGGACACCAGAGAAAATACAATTCCATTCGATTAGTCACACAAAGCACAGACTAGTTCATCCTAGCAAACTTTAAAAACAGTGTTTGTTAAGTAATATTTTGGCAATTGGGCTGATTTCTTAAACTTATTAATTCAGCGAATAAGGTTCACTATATTATAGTTATAGATGTGTATATTGTGCACATCTTTTTAAGGACTTTCTTAAATTAAATTAAAATAAAGAAACAATTTGCGAAATTTTGAGTCATTTCGATATGAATTATACAACACTATATAAACGACCTTTCTTGTACCCCATTATGAGGAATCCAGCACTGCGATAGTTCATAAAGCTTGTTTACGTATGTGTAACGTGTGAAATAGATAACTCGGTGAAGAAGAGATTCATTGATGATACACTCACGGAACCTTTAATGGAAGAAGCTCGTAAGCAATAGAAGGAAATATCAGATATAAGTCACAAAAGCATAAACAGCCTCAACTAGATGTTCGATATCGTTTCTGAGGAAGGCAGAAGACTGGAAATACTATTCTCCATTAAAGAACAAATGAAGGAATGTGAAGATTTAGACAAGAGCAAAAAAATACATGTACTTCTGAACCACAGATCCGTGGATGAGGAAATCGTTGATCTAACCGAATGCCTTGAGCACAACCGCCAAACATGCTTATCGAACAGGGCTAGAATCTAGAAATACTGAGATCAACTGTACGATCAATGTAAACATCTTTAGCAAGCAAATGAATGACAGTAGATGCTGTTCTTGATAATGAACCAATACGACTATATTGAATACTAAGATGGAAATATAAGAAAGAAGTCAGAAAGTCAACAGCTCTAGCTTGCTGAATTGTTGCTTAATATTTCTTGGTAGCGCAGAATCAGCTGTGACTAACTAAAGTTCTGAACGCATATGGGAAGGACACCCTTGATTGATAAATTAAGAATCTTTATGCGTTTAAAAAACCAATCTTGTAATTACGCTAAAACAGCTAATACATTTGAAATGTAAGGATGACTAATAATGCAAATTATTCCGAAGAAAGAACGAACGACCTAGATTCAAAATAGAAACCCAGGCGCACGGAAAACTGTGCACGGTGACGTTCGAAATCAAGCTCGTTGTTATTCTAGGAATGATCTGAATATCGATTATAAATTCTCCGGACGCAATCTTGGTCTACATAACGTTAATGCATCATTTAAACCATCTTTCACAGTGTGAAACACGTCGAAGATTTGAGATTACCCAGTTTCAAGAAGCGGTTGATTCATGCCTGGCACTTGAATATTTGTTATGGATGATATGGCACGATCAGAAATATATGCAAAATATTCTGCAAGGTTTCTATTGGATATATCGGTTCAAGTTAATCCTCGATTTCACTAACCCTGAAAATAAATCTATGTCTATTTCGCACTGGTTTGACCAAGTTAAATAATTAATCCAGATCACTAGCAAAATCTCCTAACGGCTGATTTACGGTTAAATATAACGCCTGTACGTACTGACATAAAAATTATTTTTGAAGACAAAATCTGAATAATAGTACATCTATTCTTTTGTTTTAACACGGGTGAGTGCTTTGAGCTTAAGTGGTTGACAATGTTGGCATTTAGTAGTAATAACAGTCTCATCATTCACAGAACAAAAACAGTGGATAATTCTTACTGCGGTACAATTCTTACATTCTCTCACTTGAAGCAAAGGATGACGATCATTTGCAGTATCCGGAGTCAACGAAGGATCTCTAGCACAGAGTAATTGGATCCTGCAATAACGACATTTTTTTTTCACGGACTTGTAATTGAATGATAAAAAATTTGCAAAGTCTAAAGATCTTTTGCATTTTATACAAGTCAATTGCGGAGAATCCATAAGGATAACGATGGATATATGTAAACACAAACGATGGAATGTTATTAACGTAGGTAAGGTGAAAAGAACAGATTTCTAAATTTTGCAAAAATTTAACAAAAATAAATCCAAACTTCCCACTTAGGAAATTTTGTTTTTTTATAGTTCAAGTAGTGTGGAGTCAAAAACCTCTGTTTTGACTTGAATCGAATCATGATACAGATGAGTTGTGTCTTACATAAAAATAGAAACCGACAAGAGATTACATCTGACCAAACTTGTTTTAATCTTAAATTCTCTTTCAATTGAAGTTCACTTAATGATCTAATTATTTGTTCTTATAATAATTCCTCAAAAGCAAGTATAAGTATGGGAGAATTTCTCCCATGCTCAAATGAATCTAAGAGGAGGATGATATAAAAGCTTCCATTTAAAGGCTGCCTTATAAATATACATACTATATTGTCCTTATTTAAAGGCCACATTCGACTATTTTAATAACTTGCTTATAAGAATGAGCTTAAGACTGGAACCTGATACCGCAGGTGCATCTTCAGAAGACATTCAGATATTCGACACAGAAATGGACTGGTTGGTTTACAATCGATGTTACTATTATGCTTTGAACAAAAGAATAGTGGATGAAGTATCCAACAATTTGCATGCCTATGCAATTATTTTGAGGGAAACCAGAGGAAAAGATTTCCCCCTTGAAGAGTTACTACCCATGCTAACCTCCACAATCCCTGCCTTCCAAAGCTATGAAATGTTTCTATGCATGTTAATATGAAAACGCAGGTTGAGAGAAGGAAAATACAGATCAGAGTCTCAAAAAAATGCGGAAAAACAAAACATAATTGCGGAAATCTTATAGAAATGCATATTAGCACATATCAATTTAATTTATCTCTGGATTACCTTAAAATGCTGCGTGTTTTAAACTATTCTTACCTTCTTTTTCACTTGCAGTATTAAGGAAAAAGATATATATATAATGTTATACAATAGGCTATAGAGGAAACCTGATTCAATTGACACCAGAATCCAAGATGCAAAAATTATATTGAAATCTTTATTGTGCTTAAGTAGGAAAAAATAAATTGTTTATTTTATTGTTCTTTTTTGCATGCAAAAATTCTGATGCGTTTTTCTCGTTTAAAATTTACAACCAAATTTTTCGCAACAATTTCTAATTAAAAAATACATACGAACCATACTATTTTATGGTAGGTAGTCTAGTATACGCCGAGTTTATATAGGTGAATTCCATAGACTCCACTACTTTTTCCACAAGATAAAATCGTGTTAAACGCGTTGGTCTGGGTGGGTTTTGATTTTCCAGATCTTCACAATGATTAAATTTGGTATAGCCGATTAACATTGTGATGAATTTGAAGTCCAAACAAAAAATTGATAGTCTTTTGTTCTTATTAATTATCAGAGATCTTATGGCTCTTCTTTTGCATTTTTCTTAGATATAACAGTGAAATGCTTTACTTTGTATTGTTAGCTGTTGACATTGATGTCTATGTTGTCAGCAATTTCTTGCCTGTTGTCTAAAATATTAAATTGAATAAACTATTAAAGACGAATCTTTCATATTCCACTCACTCATTTTGTTTTAATTTTACTGAACACGTTTTGATCAATTTAATTAATTAGTTAATAAAATAATTAGTTAACTACTAATCAATTAATTAATTGGTTGGTTGATTTTATTTAATTTGGCAAAATTTTTAAAACTACCAACCTTTTACACAAAACGAGCAATTTTGATATGTTGAAATACTTTTTTTTTGCAACCAAAAATTCGGATTAATTAGTTACAACATATTATTTTAACAACACATTCTTTTGCAAACACCACCAATTTGTAACACAACAAGAATGCATGTAAACAAAACTTACTTGCGGAAATCGTACAGAAATATAGATAAAGAGATATCGTTGTGTTGTAATAACGTGCTAAAGTAGAAGACTATGGATTCGTTCCTACAACAATATTTGTACATTATTTCTTATCATACCAAATGGCATCATCAACGTCCATAACGTAGCATAGCTATTAGGATCTACCGAAAATAAATCGTCGAATTTAATTTGTGGTGTTCGTTGAATGCTTATTGTGAAATATTTTATGTAGTTATATTGTTTACGGCAACAATAAGTACACTTCCCCACATCCAACATTGAGACATAATTGTGTTTTGCCACGGTGTAAGATATGAGCCACAAAAGAATCATATTTCTTAACTATGAGATGTGTGTATGATGACACTTTATGTAAGATCAATGAGCGAGGGGAATTCAGAAGTTTTGATCAGAAAGTATGTGAAGTTAGACAAATCCCGAGAGCAGCATCTCAAGGATCTCGTTCTTCGAGTTCCTCAAAACCAAGTATAAATATGGAAGAATTTCTCCTTTGCTCAAATGAATCTAAGACGAGGAAGATATCAAGCCTTCCATATAAAACCTTCTATATAAATATACATAGTATATCGTCCTTATTGAAGGGCCACATACAATTCATTCATAACTTGCTTATAAGAATGGTTTAAGATTGCCACCTGATACGATAAGCGTATCCCCAGAAGACTTCCAGTATTAGAAGAAGACATCCAGGAGAACACGTAAATGCTTTATGAAGTTCAATAAAAGGAATCATACTATTTTGATTTCAACAAGACAATCTTGGATGAAATAAGTTTCATTTGCAACCTTATTTTGAAGGAAAGAGGAAAAGATTTCCCACCTTGATCAGTTGCTTCCCTCCCTCACTAACCAACACAGTTCCTACCTTTGAATCCTTTGAAAACTTTGAAGGCAGGGTTCAAATTGGGATTTGCTTAATAATTCAAAATGGCTTTACTACAGATGCAGACGAAATTCAAGGAGAAAGTGGGAAAGAAATTGTGCAAGCAGTTACCGTAAAGGATTCAGTAGAGCTATGATATAGAACGCTAGCAGGTCAAATGTGTGAGTTTGAAGATTTAGACGAAGAATAGATCAAGGAGGAAATCTTTTCCTATGGTTTCTTTCATAAACAAACTTTAACTTCATCCACCATTCTTGTTGAAAGCATAATTGTATGATTCCTTGTCTTGTAACCCATCAAGCGTTGTCTTGCGCTGGTTCTCCTTGATGTCTTCTAATCTCTGCATGTCTTCTGAAGATACACCTACCGTATCAGGTTCCAGTCTCAAGCTCATTCTTATAAGCAAGCTATGAAAATACTCTAATGTGGTCTTTGAATAAGGACAATATAGTATGTATATTTATAAAGTAGGTTTTAAATAGAAGATTTCATACTCTCCTCCCTTAGATTCATTTGAGTACAGGAGAAATTCTCCCATATTTATGCCCGAGATCCTTGAGGTGCTTTTCTCGGGATTTACCTAATTTCCAATACTTTCGGATCAGAACTTCCGGAACCCCCCCTATAATTAGTCTTACAGATAATGTCATCATGCACACCTCTCATAATTAAGATTCTGCCGTGGCTCATTCGTATTAAAACACCGTGGCAAAACACAATTATGTCTCAATATTAAAAGTGCGGAAGTCTGCGTATTGTTGCTATATAAACGAACCTCTTCAATCGCAATATACCAGAGAAGAGAACCTAGGCTAGGTCGCAGTAGAGCATATATTGATGAAATGGGATACATATCTACTTAGATCGTATAGAAATATTTAAGAGAAATTGACGAAATAGATACCTATAATTGTGTCTATAATAAAATTAACAAGTCCAATCTATATCAAGAAGCCATGTGTCGCACTGGATTGGGGATTCACTTTGTTTGGGAATAACACTAATAATCGTCTTCTGCATACTGGCGGGTAGGGAGCCAGTAGTCATAATGGTGTTGGCAGCGTTAACTAAAAGTGGACCAGTAGCATTCCAAATTTTCTTGAGAAACCTATAACAAAGATCGTCTTCTCGTGGTGAGGATTGATTAGAACTATATATAAGGCTTTTGGTTAATTCCGCTAAGTCTAAAGGTGAATCCAATATATCTCGGTCCGTAGTGATGAGGGATAAATCAAAATCTTGTAAAAATTCATCAATTGATTCCATCAGCGTAGTATCACCTGGATCTGAAAAGAGTGTTTCCAAGTAGTTGTTAACGATCTCGGCCATATCTTCACTAGAGTGCGCTAAAGTTGCACTATGCTCGTCGTATAAATTTTCCATTACAACGGGTTCATGTCGAGGGCCCCGGAATCGTTCGTTAAGATCTTTAAAGATGTACGTTTCAGAATCTGCATAATCTAAATTGATGGGAATGTGGCGGTGTTTCTGGGTAGAAATCGTGTGTGCCGAGGAGACCAAGTCATCCCAAGCATTGTAATCAAGTGATTTAAGTAATGATGTCATCTAGGTGAGTGTTGGAGATGTTGTGGAAGTCGCCTCCGAAAATGATTCTGAAGCGAATGCTTGAGTTTGAAACTTTCAATTCCTTTTTGGATTTCTCATATACGAGGGGTGAGGGGGGGGGGGGTTCTCTGTCATATGTGTTTTAAAAGTGCCTGTTGTGCTTTATAAGCACCAGAATGAGCGTAGATAGAAATCATATGTTTTAAGCAAATTACATATTTCATAAATGGCGGAAAAACTCCTTCTATGATCCCATCAGTAATTTATAGTTTCAAATGCTACCAAGTATTGCTGACTAGGTTTCGATTAGAAGCTGTGCTACATTTCTAACTTTTAAAGATATTCAAATCATTTCGCAGCAATTCGGAGGTGTTTCGTAAATGAGTACAAAAGTAAGTTCCAAGGTCCAAACAACCAACAAATAATGCATTACTTAATACTGTGGTGGTCTCATATAACCAGTTTGGGGAAAAGAAACCAATTTTCCGATTTAAAGCAACTACTATACATCTACCACTATCTATCTCTCAGATAACGTCGTACGGAAAACAATAATATCAGTTCGGGAGACACCTATCCATATTGTTAACCACCAATAACTATATACATTTGACCATATGTTTTCTAAAGTGCTGCGTAGGATCTGTCTCCAGAACTAATACATCAACAATCTTTCAAAATATACCAGTCTTTGGATTCTATACGGTTGGGTTGAAGTGGATTAACTACTTTTCTAAGGAGTGTAACAGTAATAAATGAACTATTCAATTGAACCAGCATACAAATGGACGAAAAAAAAAAATTAAATTATTGAAAAACCCCAACAACAACTACAACAAATTCCACTCTGGTTTTCTTATTGAATTATATTACAAAACAACAATCAATACCATATAAATATACATATAGATACAATGACAGATTACTCATCGCAAACAGTAGCGCAATTGAAGGAACAATTGAAGCAAAGAGGGTTGGCTACTGATGGTAAGAAGGCCGACTTAGTTCAACGTTTGGAAGAATCCGACCAACAACCAGAACCAGAACAAGCACTTAACAGTGAAAGTGCCACTGAAGCTTCAGCACAAGATGCACAACCTGTTGAAGAACAAGCTCAAAGTAGCGAAAAGGGAGAAGTAGAAGTAGAAGGAGAAGAAGAAAAGACTTTAACTGTTATCCAACCAGAAGAAGAAAAACAACCAGAACCACCTAAAATTCTTTCAGCAGAAGAAAGAAAACAATTAGCGGTTGAATTATTAAAAAAGAAGATTTCTAGAGCTGAAAAATTTGGAGATGAAGCTGGAGCCGAATCTGCTAGAAAGGATTTAGTTAGAGTTGAAAAATTCGGTGTTGAATTAGGAACTGCTTTAGCTAGAGAAATTGGATTAGTTGATAAAGGATTAGGTAATGGTGGTCATAATAAGAAAAGATTCAATAATCATAAGAAAGGGTTTAAGAAGGGTGGATTTAAGAAGTTCAACAAGAAGAATCGTAATTGAATGAAATGATATGGAATGCGTTGGTTGATCTGAATTTGGTTGTGGTTGATGATTATCATGAATATAAAAAGACAATTGTAGATTGTATAGGTTTCATTTTATAAAAACAAATAGGAATAACATCTTGTAGTAGTATCTCTGTATATTGTTGTGTGTACGTTTAGATTAGTTAGTTAGGTTAGTTAATATTCGTATCATAGTAAAGTAACTCTATCTTTAGGTTGTATTTTATGCAACAATTGTGCCATTATTATTAGAATTAAAGGTTAAGATAAGCAAGAGAATACATAATCAATTGACTTCTACTTAGAAATGATTGAACAGTGCTACTCTACTACCACCACTTCTACTACCTTATACCCTGATGGAGGCACGAATAGTATCAGGTCGTGTACTTTGGACCAGTAAATTTTTTTTGGGGAAAATTTCATTTTCTTTTCAGCACCAAACAAAAAATGGCAGGCAATTTAATTTAACCAACAACTTTGTCTCTCTTGATCTTCTTACGATATCAACGACAACAACATACAATATGCCAAAGAACACATTATATGTCACTGGGTTTTCCAAGGACTCCAAGGCTGCCGATTTAGCTCCAGATTTTGAAAAGTATGTATTTCCTCGATGGTGATTATACTTACCAACCAAATACAATTAGAGAATGCTTTTATGTTTTTTTTTATTCTAAAATGTGGTCTTTCTTTTGAACTATTTTTGCATCTTGGCTTTAAGTAGCTGATGAATCATTTTCTTTTTTTACATGTTGGATAATAACCTCTCAACTGTTCTATCTAACTGTTTGTCTGTCTGTCTGTCTTTCTTTTTAGTGGATTTTCGGATTCACTCTTTGGATTCTCATTGTTAATCGAAATCCCATTCACCCAAAAACAGGTTCCAAGAATTCCAATATTAGCATTGAATATCCAAGAAAAATCAAAGATCCAAATCCTATTATTATTATTCATGATCCATTCAATTTCCTCCAGTTTTTCATCATCATCATAATTCCGCCAGTTTTTCATCATCATCATAATCATCATCATTTCATTCCTCCAATTTATTTCCTTCATCCTCCCTTCCTTCCTTCCTTTTCCAAGGTTTCCAACAATTCATCCCTTTCCTCCTTTTCCCCTTTCCATTTCTCCACAAATGTCAAAAAGAGATATATTTGAAAAACAAAAAGAATTTTCCATTTTACAACTATAATTCAATTAAGAAAAAAAGAAAAATCCGAAACTAACAGATAAAATCATAGATATGGTGAATTAGTCAGATTAGACATTCCTCCTCCAAGAACCGATGATGGAGAAAAATACGCATTTGTTGAATATAAAGAAGCTGAAAGTTGTGAAAAAGCATTGGAATTAGATGGTAAGACCTTACCTTATTCCCTTAAAGACGGTTTAGTTGTCCAAGTCGCCAGATCTGATCCATACTCTGTCAGAAACAGAGGTGGTTTCCGAGGTAGAGGCGGTTACGGCTACAGCGCCCCAAGAGGTGGTTCTTACAATGGTGGCCGTGGCGGTTATGGAAGCTATGGCCCACCAAGAGGCAGAGGTGGCTATGGTGGCTACCGTGGCGATTACGGTGGGGGCCGTGGAGGTTACGGTGGTTACCGTGGTGACTATGGCTATGGTGGTGGCCGTGGTGGATATGGTGGATACCGCGGAGACCGTGAAGGTGGATACAGAGGTGGTCGTGGTGGTAGTTATGGTGGAGATAGAGGTGAATACCGTAGTAGCCGTGGTCCAACTTATGACAATAGAGCTGATAGATATAGAGATGAACGTGAAGGTAGAGGTGACCAACGTGAAGCTGGCGACAGAGACGATTACGGTAGAGGTAAATACTCTAGATCACCTTCTAGATCTCCTCCAAGAAGAGAAAGATCCAGATCTCCAGAACGTTATTAAAGAAAAAGTAATATGTCTACGCAAAAAAAGAGTATTTAACGAAGTAGATCAAGAGATTTATATATAAAACCCCCCTTTCTGTTGTAGTAATAATATAACTCCCATTTCTATAGCAAATATTTCCTATGTAGCTATGATTTATAAAATAGCCTAAGTTCCCATAAATCCCCTACTTTGATTTCCTGTTATACCCGAATATCTAAAATTTTCCATTCTCCCAACAAAACTTAACGCAGTCAAGTTTACATTGCTAGCAAGATTTCGTAATGAAACATGCCTCATAGTAGCAAATATACATACAAGTACAATGGAATCAATATCCACCGACAACGTACTATTTTGATCTTCCAATAATTCAAAATCATCCTGATACATCTCAATCTGGGCTGCCTCGGTGAATTTCTTGGGTAGGATATGTTGTACCCTTGCCGGATCTTGATATAAGAATCCTTCTTTACATGATCCAAATGGAGGTAAATTACTACTTATGAATTTACTACTTGGTTGAGCAAAGATACTTATATCATCACTCGCAAGTTCACTTGTGGGGAACGGGTTTATATATGTATCTGGATCCAATTCGTTGAATTCTCGAGATAGACTAGGACTTGAGGATGATGGTGATGATGATGATGATGATAATGACGAGAAGTCTCGACGTTTTTTCTTCTTGACTAAATCCAGAATTCCAAATGATTTCTTATTATATATTCCATTAGCGAGTGAACTTTGTTCAGGATCGAGAATTAGTAACCTCATATGAGGGTTGAATTCTTGGATTAGGCCTTGGGTAGTTGCAGGACCAATTATACGAAATCGAGTATTTTTATAATTAAAATCAACAAATGGTCGATAATTACTTTGAAATACCACCACTTTAAAAATTGGATGATTTTGAAATGTGAATTCAAATATAAATCTTCTAAAACTTTGGAAATATTTCAGTTGGACAGTACAAACTGTAAAACATTCAAAATCTTCTTCTTTATGCTTGTCATTGTGATCGAGGGGAGGTTTTGGAACTTCCAAGTATTGTTTAAATATTAAACAAGGTACATTCTTACGAAATAAAGTCATCATTGGACTTTGCATTTTCAATAATGGTAACCCCAAACCCTTGAGTTTATACTGAATTGGGATTATATGCTTCCTTTCATCTATCTTTCCTTCAATTTCAGGAATCCCTTGTAATCCTTCTAGAGAAACTCTTTTGATTGTTCCTCTTTCATCATATACGATCATCAGTTTTCGTCGGCTATGTTTGATATCCATTCTTAGCTTTTTAAATAATTCAAATGATTCATGACTAGGGAATATATATGTATTATGTTTAAGCATTCCATCCACAATTACAAATTGACGCTTTAAATTGAATCTCGATAATTGTTTACTCAAAATCGCAGAGCTTTGGGCATTTGAAGGCAAACTAAGAGGGGTATTCTCTTCATATATAGTCGGGGTATCAACATCAAATTCAACAATAGGCCTATTCATTTCATGAGGTCGTATTCCAGAAAATATTTCATTTCCTTCCGTTAATCGATCCTCCATATTTCTAACTTGTCGCATAATGAAAGGAAGATATAATGAAAAGTTCTCAACATAGGTATCTTGTAATTCTAAGCAGTGGGTATAATCAACCACAATTGTATCTGCTTCAGAAAGGGCCACTGATTCAGCAGTTTCAGTTGCATCATCAATATCATTTTGCCTTCTCTCATTGGGAGGATATAAGACCTCGTAATCAAATTCGGATGGGGTCCAGGGAACTCGTGTTGTTGTGACTGCAGGTACACTAAATCTTCTATTTGATTGTTGATGGGGGTTGATTGAACTAGTAGGTGTCAATAATCTGTCTGTTGGCATTGATTTACGCCGCTTAAATATCCGTCTCATATTGTATCAGAATAACTTATGGTTTATCTATAGATGTACATCTACCACGTGATATTCATATGCAAGTTGACAACTATGACGAATGACGATGACAATCAACACAGATTAGTAGTAATCTCGCTTTTCTTTCTTTCTTATCTTTCTTATCTTTTCTCCTTCATTAAACTTAAAATTTAAATTGATTGAATAATTTACATGACATCATTTTGAAGCAATCTCCACATTTTTTTATTCTTCTGTTGACAAATTAAATGACAGATGAATGGATTTGTATACGAACTGATTGATTGATGGACTTACTAACTTCACCAACCAATTATACAAAACGCAGTTTACCACATTAAAATTATCAATTACGACCTTATACATTTATATATATTACTAACACACTATATTATTATATTGCTATTATAGTTATTATTATTACTATAAGCAGGCATTAAAGAGTTTGACTTCTTCTTAGGACTCATTTTAAATTCTCTTAAATCTGGTTCATTTTCTTTATCTTCAACAATTGTTCTATCAAATTTAGACACTACTCGTTTGTTATTATTATCTTTATCATGATGTATAATATTAGAAGCATCAACCAATTGTCTTAATCTTGATGTTTTAGACAACCCTTTAATTATCTGATCTTTATCCTTCAATTGTTCCTTTAATTGATATATTTCCTCTTCTTGATCAGCCAACAATTGATCAACTTCATTATTAGCAAGACTACTTATCACATTAGCCCCACTACTAACCCCACTATCAGCCAAATTCATTTGATGTGATAATTTAAGTTGATTTTCAAGATGAGATACATATGATCTATATTCATTAACTTCATGTTGTACCCTTCTATAGAAATCTTCAATGTTTACAATCACAATTTGTGGATTCTCTAACGCGGTGTTTGAACCTAAAATATCATTCAATACCTCATCCTTAACAAGTATTGTCTCAGTTTGAGATAAATCAGTTAATCTACTAAGATGATCAATCTTTTCCTTCAAAGTTCTGTTTTCAGCTTCTAACTCACGAACTCTAAAATCATCACCACATAAATTAGAACCAAGCCTTTGGGAATGCCTCAATATATCAAGCTCTTGTCTTTGTTGGGAAATAACTTGCTCTAATTCCATTATTAACTTAGAATCTGCATGATTTCCCATACCACCAGTAATACTCTTATTTCTTTCCACACTAATGACAATATCTTTAGCTCTAGCAGCAAATCTTAATGTCTTGTATGTTTCTCCTTGCATATTCCCCATATGAATTGTACATAAAATCAGCACCAATGAGGACCCACTTAATGCAGGTTGTAATAATCTTGTCAATTTCGAGTCTCGATAAGGAATATGTTCCAAACTAGAAGAAGATAGTCTATTAATCACATTGGATAAAGCAAGCAATGATTTATTAATGAATGCTCCTTCTTTCCGCCTTTCAATACTACTAGATGCTCTTTCTGACCCTGCTAAATCACACAATGATAACGTTGATCTTGTACATGCGTTGGAAATTAAACAGGTTGAAGTTAACTTGATTTGAAGAATTGAATGAGATCTAGATGACCTGGAATTGAAATCAGTAGCAGATGTTTTACGATTAAGATCACCTTTCTGGATAAGTTGTAATAGTTGAGATTTGGAAGTTATCGTAGGAGAAGACAATCCAATTACTCTTATTCCAAATTCAGGATCATCTCTTATTTTTAATTCAGGAGTTGTTGTCGTAGTGTTTGTTGTTGGACTAGTAGTTAATAAATCAATAATCTTCTCATTATATATTTCAAGATAAGAGACTGCAATTTCATATTTCGTAGCTTTGCTTTGATCAATTTTATCAAAAATATCATTAATTGAAAGTTCAACAAATCCAGGATCTAATTCATGGCCTTTGATACTAAAAGTTTTCCCAGAACCTGTCATACCATAAGCAAAAACAGTCCCATTATATCCTTCATTCAAAACTTTTTCCACTATAGAATAACAACACCGATCATATACATCTTTATTAGTCAAATTCTCATTTGCTTCAAATACATTATCAAATGGGAAGACCGTTCCATCACTAGTATTACTAATCGTATTCTCAATAGGATTAACATGCCAATTATGTCCATCATCAGTAGTTTTAGGATTTGGCCGAATAGAAACTGAGATTGTACCAGTATATGGATCAGATCTAGCATTATATGATGACAATGGGGTTGACGATCTACTTGAAGGTCTACTACTTCCACCCAAATTTCCCATGGCAGATACTGGTCTTGTAGAAGTTGACATTCTTCTTGGAGGCTGTAAGGGTGAAAAAGTACCTGAACGGGATGGGGGACGTTTGAAATCAGATACTCGAGTCTTGGAGGGTGTGGATAAGGAAGATATCGTAGGTGGTGAGGAATTGCCCATTGCTGATCTTGAACGAATTGATGATGGTGGTCGGGACATTTTTCAAAAAGAAAGATTGATTAGTATTTTGTGCAATTAATTTATACTATAACTATTAATGCAAAATGACTCCCCCTCAAAAAGGCGATTAATTGCTCTACTTAGATTAACCCGTAGATGTTAGAGTAGTCTTGTCGATTCGGGCAGTTTTGCTTATGTGTTTATGGTCGTTTCTTTGTGGGCAAAGAAAAAATGCCCCTGCATATAAATTGTTTATTTTTCATCCCAATTGGGAAATTTGATTGCAAAAATGCAAGTAGCAGCAACATAACAACATAACGATATCAATAATAAAGAGAGATTGTTAATATATTTAGTATAATTAGACGAGAGAGAAAGAGAGGAAATGTTTCACAAGACAAAACAGGGTCTATCTGTTATATCTTTCCCATACCATACAGACCAATTTTTGTATTTCAAATTCATGTCTGTTCCCCCAGTTTCTAATTCCAATTTTGCATACATGGCACTTCTAATATCATCATAAAATATACTAAAACATAACTTTCTAGAAATAACACTGCCAATATCAAGTATATTCCCAAATTCACTGAAATCGTTCCGAACTTCTTCAATATCCAAATCTTGGGAATAATGAATATCAGCCTCGGGATAAAACATCTTATCTCCATTTCTCAATCGTTTATTCGCAACCACTTTTGATAAAATTAAACATCGCCTACACCCATTAGTATGAATATCTTGTAATAATGCTTTAGATAATTGAGGATGATATTCTCCTTCAATTTCATCTCTCCATTCGACTCGTAACTTTGTTCCATTTACCATTAATAATCCAGTGGCTTTCCCATAGGTATAAAATTGTTTTGCGTGTTCTGGATAAATGAAATACAATTCGATGTTTCCATTAGGTATCATCTGTACTTTTTCCAAGGGGCCTCCACAAACTTGTTGTAGAACAGCATTAATTCCCATTGAATCATCGATATTAGTCAACTTGAGTATTCGTTTTTTGTTAATAAGAGTCTGAGTTTTCCTTGAAGTCATCCTATTAAAAACTTTAATAAACTTGTCGGAATTATTATGGTTAATATTTTCCAATGAAGGATTTATACCTGCTAATGGAGTATTAGCCGTCTGTGGCAAATGTCTTCTCATGCCAATTGTTTTATTTCTTATAGTCACATCTTCATCAGAATCACTGCTATATTCGTTATTAGGTGGAGGACAAACAGGTTGAGGAGGCAATTCAGGCAAGGTTTCCATCTTACTAAATGGCCAAGAACACACTTTCAAAAAATTGTTTCGTTTCTTTTCATCTCTTAATCCAAATGATGGTAATTTTATAGAAGAAGAAACGTTTGATAATGAAGATCTTTTTAAAATCGTATGGGAATTATTGGGGTTGGTTGCAGCCGTATGGGTAGTTGTTGTTGTTGTTGTTGTAGTGGTTGTAATGGGGCGTTCACTCTCTAGAAGAAAGGAGTTGTCTTGATTCATGAAAGTTTTAAGCATGGTTTATTTATTTAGATGATTGTAGCAATATAGTATTAGTAGTTAAAGAAACAGTAATGATTTCTTTTTAAGTTCAGCTAATCAATGGTAAAATAGTATGATATGAACTTTACTTCTTAGATGCAAATTTTGCAGCCACAAATAAATTTAAAGAATTTTTTGTTGGTATTAATACTACTTAAGGGCCAAACAAAATCCACCACTCCTAGATTACTTAAATATCAAAAGATATACTTACGAAAAGTAAGTATAAAAATATGATTTAGCATTCAGAGATCTTGTAAGGTTACAAATATCCTAGATAGAATCATTTAGAATATCAACACGTCGATTAATAATAATATCCTTAATTAAAAGATTCTTTGGATCAACAACCACCAAGAAAATGGTATTTTAGAGTTGAAGTGTAAGAAGTCCATAATATCTTCAAGAATACTCATTGTTTATATGTAGCCAGAGATTAATCTATTATAAATGAAGCTATAGAGCCATTTGGAAAGCTGAAACCTCCTTGGAGGCAATAGTATACATAAAACTGAGCTTTAGAATGAATGTAACCTACTGTTGTTAGCTATAGAGGCTACCATCACTTATGTCAGTATCCACTGTACTTTATATTATTTATATTATATGCTGGTAGAAATATTCCAAACGATTTCAATATTGTTATCAATTGTATGGTTATCAAGCCATATTAGAGCATGATTTAAATAGTGCTAACCCCGAATTAACATACGACCTCTTTCAAGAAGATTCTTTAAATCTTTATAAATATTACATCTTCCCTAATTAATGAATTTCTTTTCTCATAGTCCTTACCATTCTCGGTTCGATAAGAATATTCTTATAGTTGTCATATGTATTACTTTTGGGGATATAATGATCATTATCAATTTCATCTTTTACTTCTCTTCTAGAGGACTTTTTGATGAAGGATAATAATGAAGCAAGTATCATTCGTTCCATCATTTGGAACTCCAAATGAACACTGCTACAGCTGGAGAAAAAAACCACCGTATTTGTTTCGGAATTTGACACCGTTTCTTTAAATCCGAATTGTTCAACTTATGTCCGAAGGGTGCAAAATTTAAATAACGAAAACGGAAAAATTAAAAAAAAAAAAATAAACATTTGCGCTTTTTGAAAAATCTGTCGATGAGCTTCATATAAAATTTATTACAATAAACTTCAACTACTTAGTTAAATTGGAACCAATGTTGAAACAAAATATCAAATAACTATCAATTAAACTTAAACCTCTTCATCGCTATACTCCTAATCATATATCCATACGCACAATCATAATGTCAGACAAAAGAAATATTTCTTCAGAGTCAGACAACATCTCCGTCTCCCAAGAACCAGAAAACAAGAAACCAAAGATTACAACTGGTTCTGGTCGTTATATGGAGCCAGATGTTGGTATTACTCATTTCATTAACCCAAATGCAATTGGTTTCACAGGATTGATTAAAACTTTACATTCAGATTTTCAAGTCAATGAAATTGATACTTCTGGAAAAGTTGTTCATTTACAAGATAAAGGAATTGAAATTACAAGAAAAAGTCATAAAGAAAAACGTATTGAACAACGTGCAAAAGAAAGGGAAGAATTAGAAGGTAAGACAGAAGAAGAAATTCAAATCATCTTAGCGCAACGGAAAGCTGACAGAGAAGCTAAAGAAAATGAACTTCCAAAATATGAATTATCTGAAGAACACAAGACAGAAATATTGAAATATTTTACCCAAGATGAATTGAGTCAAGTTGAAGAATTATTTACAACTGGTAATAATATGGAAACTAAATCTTCATTTGATGATAAATCGGATAGAACTAAGATTCATCAATTGATTAGAACCGCATTCCAAGGTAAATTGGAAACAATCACATCTCCTGAAAATACATTTAAAATAGCAATTACAAAGAAAACTTCGAGAAAGGCGGCACATCCTGATGATAGTATGCACCATGTTGATGAAAATGGAATTATAAATTATGGTGCAGGAGAATTTAAACCATATTTACATTTTACCGTCTTCAAAAGAAACAGAGATACAATGGACATTGCCAACTCCATCACCAAATTTTTGAGAATACCAAAACAGTCAATCAACTTTTCTGGTACTAAGGATAGAAGAGCAGTTACTTGTCAAAGATTTAGTGTTCATAAAGGTAAAGTTCTTAGACTCAATTCGTTAAACAAAGGTCTTCAACCAAATGCTCAATTTGGTGGGTTTTCTTATGAAGATTACCCATTAAAATTGGGAAAATTAAATGGTAATGAGTTCTTAATTGTTATCAGAGATGTTGAAAGTGAAGGTGGTAATATTGAAGAAGTAGTTGAAAAGGGATTTGAATCCTTAAAGGAACACGGATTTATCAATTATTATGGTATGCAAAGATTCGGTTCATACAGCACCCCAACCCATGTCCTCGGAACTAGATTACTTAAAGAAGAATGGCAATCTTTTGTTGATTTATTATTGGGTGATCATCAAGATGTTTATAATGCCTCAGCTGAAGCAAGAAAAATTTGGTCAGAAACAAGAGATGCTCAAGCTGCGTTCAAAGCATTACCACACTTTTATGTTGCAGAAAGTAATATCCTCAAGACGTTAAGCAAAGAATCAAAGAATAAAGATGGGGAATATGCCAAAAATTCATATTATCAAAGCATTTTATCAATTCCAAGAAACCTTAAGAATATCTATATGCACGCATATCAATCCTATGTTTGGAATACAGTTGCTCTGAAACGTATGGAAATGTTTGGTTCAGAATTACAAGAAGGGGATTTGGTTATTGACGATCAAGAACCAATTGTGGAATCAGATAGTGATTTCGAAGAAGATATTGCCACCAGTGATGAAACTAGAGTCAAGCCTCTTACCAAACAAGATATCGAATCTGGGAAATACACCATCTTTGACATCGTCCTTCCACTCCCTGGTTTCAAAATCACTTATCCTAAAAATGAATCTCTCATGCAAGTTTATATTAATGTCATGGCCAAAGATGACCTTAGTCCTTTTAAACTTGCTAGGAAAAATAAAGACTTTTCTCTTCCAGGATCATATCGTAAAGTGATGTCAAGGCCTACCAACCTTTCATATGAAATTGTTCAATATCCAGACGATAAAACCGATATTCTTAGAACTGACTTGGATTTGATTGATTTAAAGAAAGAAGGTGAACCTGAACCAAGTAAGATCATAAAGACTGAAGGGGATAAGAAGGCAGTGATTGTGAAGATGTCTTTGGGTGTTAGTTCATATGCTACAATGGCACTTAGAGAATTAATGAGAATAGATACAACTCGATTCGGAGGAGATTACGGTAAAGTATAGAGAAGCATCCATTTAACTGTATGAAGCATTTAATTAATTAACTATTTTACATTAATCCTAAAACCATTACACAATTATAAACACACTATTGTATAAATAAAACATATTATCTCTAAAAATTCTTGCTTGTGATATTTGCCTTATCACACATTGATCTAAATACACCATCATTTCTTTCAAATAATTCCTTTGGTTTGCCCTTTTCAACAATCATACCTTGATCCAAAACAACAATGGTATCATAATTCAAAATAGTCTTCAATCTATGAGCAATACACAATACCGTACAATGTTTGAATTCAGTAGCAAGAGTATTTTGAATTCTAGCATCAGTCTCAAAATCAACCGAGCTGGTAGCTTCATCAAGTACCAAAATGTTGGAATCACGAACTAATGATCTTGTCAATGCAATCAATTGCTTTTCTCCAAGTGAATAATTATTACCATCATCTTCAACAAATTGATCTAAATGAAATTTATGTAATTGATCTCTTCTACATTCATCACCTTGGATTGCTCTGAGGTACGGAAGTTCTTCAACACTAATTAAACCAGCAGTCTGTAAAGCACCCCATAATAAATCATCATCATACTCGTTGAATGGATCTAAATTTTTCCGTATCGTTCCTTGGAATATAACTGGATCTTGTGGGATAATTGATAACTTAGAACGCAAATCGTGTAAACCAATTTGTGAAATATCAACACCATCAATTTCAATAGAACCCTTTTCAATCTCAGTTAATCGATATAATGCAGCCATGATTGATGATTTACCAGCACCTGTTCTACCTACGATACCAACCTTTTCACCAGGACAAAAATCAACATTCAATCCTTTTAAAACTAATGGTAAATTGGATCTATATCTAAGGTGAACATCATTGAAACGGATATGTCCAGCAGCAGGCCAATTTGGAGGTGGTTGACATTCAAGTTTGTCATAAGCAGCTTCTTGTGGTAAATTGAAAGCATACTCATGGATACGTTCAACTGAATTCATCTTGTTCTCAACTTCGGTCATCGATCTGATTGATAATGAAAGTACACCAACAATTTGAATAACATAAGATAATAAAAGACCAGTTGAGGAAGCACTGATGTTGAATTGTTCAGTAATACAAAGCATTGAAATAACCAAAGCAAAGGTGGATGTAAGCATATCCAAATGAACACATAACCATCTCTGGGAAGCAATTGATAAGTAATATGCTTCATTCATTTTATTAACATAATAATCGTTCTTAGCAATAAAAGTATCTTCGGCATTAAATGATTTGATAGTATCCATTCCACTTAAAGTTTCATTGAAATTACTATAAACAATTGATCTTTGAACACATTCCAATCTTTTAATCTCTCTCAGTGAAGCTTTATACACATTAGCCAAAAATACAAAACCAATAGCTAAGAAAGGAACAGCAGCTGCAAAATAAGGCAAATAGCAAGTACATAAAATCATAATCCCAAAAATTAATGCCATTGGAAATATAAATAATCTCATTTGTTCACCAATTTCATTATCTAAATCATCAGTATCTTTGGTAAATCTATTCAAAACTCTTCCTAATGGGGTAGTGTCCATAAAATGCATAGGTACATGTAAGATTTTGGCTACTGCTTTAACATTCAAAATCTCAGCAGAACAATTTTGCATATATGCCAACATTGTAAATTCAATACCAGTAAAGATAACCGTCAAGATAGCTAATAAGACGTAAATGGCAACATAGAATTCATCCGAACGACCATCAAATTTCTTTTCAACCCAAAACGATAACCAAGTGTTTGTAAAAACTTGAAAGAAAGTTGCTAAAGCAATGAGAATAACTAAGATTGGAACTGCAAATTTACCAAAGACACCTTGACCTAATTGAATATACTTCTTATAAACGTCCCACGAGATTGCATTAATTGGTGTTTCTTCAGCAGAAGTAGTTTTACCATCATTTCCATTTCCACCCAAGTCATGATCTGACAATCTTTCTTGATCAGCAACAGAATTTATTGATTTGGAATTTTCATTCTTCTTCTCTAATGAATTATATTCAATCAAACTCTTGAAATCAGGATTAACGTTACTCAACTCCGTAACTGTACCCACATCGATACTTCTATCTTTTTTCAAGAAAACAACCCTATCGGCATATTCCAAAATTCCCAATTGATGGGTTGCCAACACAACAGTTCGATCCTTCAACAATCCCTTAAACAAATGGGTAACAATATGTCTTGCAACTCTTGAATCCACTGCCGAAATTACATCATCTAATAAAACAACTTCGGAATCAGCATAACATGCCCTAGCTAAATTAATACGAGCCTTTTGACCACCAGATAAGGTTACACCACGTTCACCAATTTCTGTCATTTCACCAGCAGGTAATTGTCTAATATCATCAAGTAAGGCACAAGCATATAAGACCTTGTTGTATTTCTCAGTGTCAAATGGTTTTCCAAAAATAATATTGTCACGAACTGTTGCATTTTGGATCCAACTATTGGAGCATAATAAGATTTCAGTGTATGTTTTGATAGAACCTTGATTTGGGTTTGTTAATTTCATTATACCAGCTAATGCATGTAATAAGGATGTTTTACCAGACCCAATTGGACCTGTGATTATGACGAAATCACCACGCTTGATGGTAAGGTTTATATCTACCAATCCTGAAAATTGGGTTGAAAGTATGGACGAAGAACTGTCTTCGAGGGTAAATTCAGAAGAAGCTGAGCTTGCGACTTCTTTCGCTGAATAATAATGGTTGTGCTTTAAGTTGGATTTTGATTTCTTGTGTGGTTTTGAAACTATGTCGTCATTGTAAGACTCCCATTCAAAATTGGCGTGTTTGACTTCAATAACCGTATTCTTCAATTGTTCGTCATGGCCGGTGTAAAACAATTTCTCGTCACTGAGCAACTTATAATTCAACTCATAACTAAATTCTTCTGCTGATAAGTAGTGTTTACATCTTCTGAAGCCAATCATAGCATCTGCACCAGTGGCCAAAGCAATGGGGAGTAACATTATAGCTTGTGCTAATATGGTATATAAACTCAATGATGAAAACACTTCACCTGGAGATTTTCTGGTACCAGTTGCCCACATTGTAACAAATGATATCATTGAAGTTAAAACTGGTAAAGTAACGGCATAGGCGGTAATGAAGTTCCTCAAGACCTTTATGGTAAAAAGATATTTCATTTCTTTCTCTCTAACATTTGTGATTGATAATTGATAAGCAGCTTCCCAAGCATAGTACTTAATGTTCTTCAAGTTATTCAAAATCTCCCTCATTAATGATACTCTTTCATCAGTGTATTTGATTCCCTTTTCTCTAGCTCTAAATAACACTCTTGTTAATGTAGCACAGACAATTAATGAAATTACAAACAACACAATACCAGCCAAAGAAGCAAGTCCAATTCCTCTAATCAACAAAACAATAGAAATGATAACTGGAATAGGGAAACAAAAAATCAAAGGTTGGAAACCAATAGCAACATCAATTCTTGATAAATCAGTACTCATCAACGATGTGATTCTGCCAATTGGAAATAAGTATCTTGATTTTGAACTTAATTTGAATGATTTTGTTAATAGAGCTTTTGTCAATACTGCTTTTGCTTGTGCTCCAACCATCATGGCATTATGAAAGAAATGATTCAATAATAACCCATTAATAAAAATCAACAATACCGATAGTATGCTGTATACCACCCCTTTAGTGATTGTTTTTTCTAATCCAAAAAACCTATATTCGACATAATCAATCAATCTTCTGGTTAATAATGGTGAAGTGGTAGTACATACAAAAGCTAGTGCTAAACAAGCAGTTGAAAATATATATGGCCATTTGAAAGTCAATAAAAGTGCATAAGGAATAGCATATTGTGGCCATTGGAAATTTGACAAATCATGATTTGATTTCAAATGGTTATATCTTGCCTTTTGTATAATAGAATCGAGATTTGATTGCCATTTCTTATGCATTTCTTCAACAGTTAATTCTGGAGTTAATTTGAACAAATCTTCCGGAGTTAATGTTCTCAAGTAACCTTTTTTAATTATAGGCCATATCCACCAAAATCCCATTCTCATTAACAAAGAACATCTTTTCCAAGGATAAAACACTCTTTCATCTTCATCCGGGATTGGTGGAGTCTTTTTGGAAAACATCCAAGAAAATAATCGTTCTTCATTTTGCAATTCTGGTTGTTCTTCAAGAGAAGTGGATTTCACGATTGTTGAATTTTCAAAATCATACTTATCATCACTGGATGACGAAAATTTTGATTTTTCTATACGTCTAGGAGATTGTTGTTGTTCGTACATGGCAAAAGAATCATAGCAAGATTCATATTCCTCTGCAAAGACATCACTGAATGGATCACCTAATGCATGTGGTGTGCGAAGGGAATTTGAATGTATATAATGGGAGGAGGGACTATTGTGAGGTTTATGAAACTCATCGTGGTAGGGGATTCTTTGCGGTGGCAGGGTATTAAAGTAGAATGAATCGTCCATATCACTTGGATTAGGCATAGTGAACGTATTATGGATAATTAAGTAAGTAAGTGAATGAAAATAAATAAACAAATAAAAGCTAGGGGGAAAGTAAAATGGTTGTGAAAATGAAATTCTTTCCTTTGAAGGAAATGGGGTTAAATATATATAAAAGAAAGCTGGAGATACGAAATCTGAGTTTATGCAAGAAGATTTATTTTGACATTCCCTAAGTGAACTTTTATTTAACAAAATACGACGTACTTGGGCATAATATAATTGAAAAGAGGGAGTGTATGTTTTCCTTTGCCCGATCGATCAAAGATCTTTCTAATTAATTTTGTTTGGTGGTATAAGAACAGGAAGAAAAAGGGAAGAAAAAAAAATTTTTATTTGCAGTCAAACTTCCTAATTAGGAAATTCACATTTACTCCAGAACTTCCTCTTTGGGAAAGCAACATCGTTTAATCAAATTGACATCAAGGCGAAAACAATACCGAAAAGTATGGGGGGAAATTATTAGTAATTGAAAGTATTAAATAGACCACACATACTTCTTTAGGAAAATGATCTTAACAAAGGAATACACAAACTACCCCATTCAGAACTTAATTGATTATTCACAACTAAAACATAGAGTACAGATCTTCAGGGTGCGCGATTTGCATGGGATGATCTACTTTTCATCAAATAGAATTTGACCACCAGCTGTAAATTTCACACAAACTTGAAACCACATAGTTAAGCCACCATAATGATTCATTTTAAGCGAGGAACTCTTCGCATATCTTTATTGTGTCCCAATGGGAAGAGTCAGGTTTGAGAAATGGGTAGCACGATCTTACATTTTCTTACAGAAATTTGTCCAAAATAGGATTCCTCAAAACGGTCATTGTTGCTTCTAGTATTATCTTAAAAATCAAGCTGATTGTGTAAGCATTGTTCCAATTGAACAAGATTTGCAGCATTATGACAGAAATAGAACACCAAAGCCGTGATACATAGATATTCAATATGTAACTCTGTTACGAGAGATATTTCTTCACGGCGAGAAACCCCTCCAAGAAAATCCTATTGTTCGAAACCTTTAACCGAGTTTCCTAGCGATTTAAAGACAAGAAACGATCTCTAGATTTGTGAAAGATAATTCGCCAAAATCCTTATAATCGCACTATCTGCTAGTTAAACTTTTTAGACGAGTAACACGAGTAACACCCTTCGAATTTGTTGGTATGCCTTCACGACCCCAACAAATATCACCGTAACGACCACGTATAGAAACACGTTTTTCAAAACGAATACTTTGATTTTATATACATTCTTTACATACGCATAAACAAAACCCTAATTCTTTTCCCTCCTTAATATCCATCACTCAAAAAAAACTTGGTCCACTACCGTCACCACCACCAAACCCCCCAAATCTACCTGAAGGGCCCTGCCCGGGTGGACCACCTCTAAGATTCCCAGGCAACCCCATACCCAAATTATCCAAATTGTCTTCCCCGTAAGGATCATCAAATCTTGCACCTGGAGGTACACCTCTTCTTGAGGCATTTCCTTGAGGATGTTGACCAAAGATTGGATGATCAGGGGTAGGATGCATACCCGAAGGAACTCCAGATGGTAATGGGTCAATATATGGTTTCATTGTAGGATGAGGAGGGATTCCTGGTGGATTAAGGTCGTCTGCACCTATTGTTGGGAAACTTCCTGTCGAAGGAGAGATGTTTGGGAAGTTTTTTGGTGGAGCCTTGATTTCATATTCATCATCGAAATCTGGCATATCACCAGGACGAGAGCGAGTGGTTGTAGAAGAAGATAGGAAAGCGGTGCTGGCGGAGGATGCATCTGGTGGATTGAAAGTGATTTCAGGGGGTTCTGAATTGATTCGTTCTTCTGTATCTGTCTGTTGTTCTTCTATTATCGGTTCATTAGCTTCTACATTATGAGCATTACCGCCATGATGATGATCAAATATGGAAGAAGCCTTTTCATGATCGAGTAAGATCCTGAATTTCTTGTTGAATTTTTCAATTAAATCTTGAGGGATTTGGGTTTCATCTTCTACTGGGAATTTAATATCATCTAAGGAAAACCATTCCCAATTGAATAAAGCATTATCTAACCTTCCTTCGAGATTAATTACATTGACTAACGATTGATATTTCGATATTTCAGTGAAACTGAATATTAAAATTTTCTCGTCTTGATAATATAATTCTGATTGTTTCAATTTGCTATCATTGACCACCTGCTTTAATTGATAATTTGAGGTTGATGGATATATCGAATCGATATATTTAGAGACAAGATGGAACGTTAACTCCAAGTAACTATTGATAATTGCCATGTTAAAAATTGTTATTGATGGCAAGAGAACTACTTATGAATTCATGACGTTTTTCTCCTTGGATTTGTGTGGAGGGAGGGAGGGGGAATAGGGATTTACGTAACACAATTTGGTTTCTATGCAGGTACTTGATATGTCACAACCAATGTCGTAAAATTCGCGACAAATTGGCAAAGCAAAATATTTTTACCATTTCCGTTGGCTATTTCCAAATTGGGGAGTCAGGGACGCAAGGGCGGAAATAATAATCGTCGCCGGAAGTCTCACTAACTTGAACAATGCGAAAAGCCAAAAGAAGAAAGAGGTCAATGGGGGGACAAATACCTTATCTGATACTTTCATCTTCCTTTTATTTGAGAATGGAAAGAAATGTAATTGAAACCAGTTGGGTTTAGAGTAGAAAATAAACTGTTATCAATACAATACCAAAATTTGTTTTAAACACACCATCTTATCTAGCATTTAGCAAAGTACCATCACAAAAATATACAGTGAATATTGATTGGTTGATCAGTATGCTGCGGCTGAGAGGACATACTAGTCTGGACTTCTGATATCAATCCACTATATGTATCATTCTACAAAATACTGATAACTTAAACCTAGTTAAATTTGTTGACGTGGTTATGAATCAAGTCATACAATATAGTAGTACCCGAGCCTGGGAAATTGTTTGCTGGTTTGAAATGGTTTGTAACGAACGAAAATGTTTAAAGAATTGCGATGATACAAATGGAACTATTTTCTAATTTGACTACGTTACTCGTCCATATACTATGAATTAATTGCTACAAGTATGATGATGTAATTAAGGTATTAAACTGATAATGGGATCTTCGGTTTCACTAAGAGGCCATGGGTTGCTACGAACCATTTAACAAAGATCAGTGAATAATTAATTGGGCAAAGCAACACACACCCCAAAAAATAAAGAATCCGCTTTACTCTTAAATATTTTTTAAGGTTCACACGATCTTTGCTAACGTCAGTTAGATATGACGATTGAATCGCTGTAAATAAAACAATATGATTCTTCCAAGTGCCACGTATAACTAAAATTAACCAATAGGATAGGGTGTTAGAATAGCAATATGATTGAATATATGAGCATTATATATCGTTATAATAATAATTGGAAAATTCCAATTCCCATATTGCCGATATTCTAGAATATTCCAATAGTTTTAGTTGTTAAAACATATGAACATTAGCTAGAGCGTCTGGGTATAAACCCACCTACAAGTAAATAAATTTATATAGAAAGTAAGACAGTTAGGTTGACCTACAAGGCTCATATATTCCAAATTCGAGATAGTGATTTATAAGTGTACGATTGTTTGCATAATAGTTGTTGTTTATCTAAGTGTTTATAGTGTTAAAATATAAAAGGTTAAAAATCAGGCAGACAAAGATATAGATAGGCAGACAGACAGACAGACACAAAGAAAATTAAACTTTCAATTATTACTTTGAACAAAGACAAAGACAACGCAGAAAAAAAAAAAAATCCCAACCAACACACACACATTTATTTATTCACTCACTCACTCACTTCACTTTCACTCTCACTCTAACATTATTTCTTTGCTCATAAATCTCAATCTCACCATGAACAAATTCAATTTAAATTTTAATTCCATTTTCATCAAATCCACGCTACACGTAAACATTATCTATCTACATCTACTATACATACACCCACTAAACATATACAGTATAGTGACACACACTACCCAATTATAATATAGCAGATACAGATACAGATATATATAATATAATAATGACTACAACAGTTCCATTAATCTATTCATTTCCAGGATTTGTAGGGGTTGCTGATGCGGTAGCTGATCATGTTATATCTGCGCAAAATCAAACATTATACAACACTACTGACTTACAACAAATCGAATTGATTAAACAACAAAGACCACCTATATCAAAGGCATCAAGCGCAGTATCCGTATCTTATCAATCTCCTACCCATTCTCCTAGTCATTCCCAAAACTGTATACATGTTCAAATGACACCAACTAATAACAATGGTAATGGTAATGGTAAAGTTAAAAAAGAAAAGAAAATCCCTAAAAGACAAGAAACAAGATTTAAAATTGCAATTTCTGGTGGATCATTGATCAAAATTTTACATCAAGGTTTACTACCAAGACAAGATTATATTGAATGGGATAAATGGGATATTTATTTTGCTGATGAGAGATTAGTACCGTTTGATTCTCCTGATTCCAATTATGGACAAGCAAAACGACAAATATTCGATTTGATAACTGGTGAAAAGAAACCAAATATTTATCATATTGATGAATCATTAATATATGACAATCAAGAAGCTGCTGATGATTATGAAAAACAATTAATTAGAAATTTTGCTAAAAAAGATTCTGTAAAATTACCTATGTTTGATTTATTATTATTAGGTTGTGCTCCTGATGGTCATATTGCTTCACTTTTCCCAAATTTTGGTGAACAATTACGAGAAAAATTAGCATGGTGTTTACCAGTATGGAATGCCCCATCAGGACCTAAAAACAGAATTACATTATCCATTCCAGTTATTTGTCATGCTGCAAGAGTAACATTCGTTGTAGAAGGGTTGACTAAGGCACCAATTATTAAAACTATTATGGAAAGACCAGAAAAAGGATTACCAAGTTCAATTGTCAATGAAGGGGCTGCTGGTAGAGTTAGTTGGTTCGTTGATGATGCAGCGTTGAATGATTTATATGATATCACTAAAAAACAATATAAATTCTTATCTTTCCCTCAACCTGAAGAAGAGGAAAAGGATGAAGAAGATGGAATATAATAATTTTGAAGTTTTACCATTTTGAAGGTTTCATTTACCTATCTTACACCTTACTTACCTTTTGATACATCTTTGTCGTTTTTTCATGTTTTCGGGTCCGTTTTTGGTACCTAACTTGTTTGGCTTTGTTTGATTGACTTTTTACTAGTTGTTGTTTTATTAATTGTTTGTGTTTTGTATAATAGTCATCCGCTAAGCGGGTTTTCCTTTTTTTGCTGGGTTATTGTACATGAACCACTACCACCTGGTTTTGTTGATGGTTTCATAGTTCTTTGGTTAGCAGTAACTGTTTTTTTGGTTTCTCACTTCACCCTCCCTAGTGTTTAACTTACCGGTTGTTTTGAAATTTTGCTGTCTGTGTGATTTACTTTATATAAACTCTTCATATTTCTATACTGTTCTTTTATTATATCTTTCATTTATTTATATATATAAATTATACATAATTACAAACTATTCAAATATTCTCTTTGCTTAACTAACAATTCATCAACATCAATTTCACCTTTTGCAACACCTTGAAATGGACTTAATTTCCCAATTCCTTCTCCAGTCTCAACAAATTCAACGTCAGCCCTTTGTCCATACTCACTCCAACTTCCATCATATACCCTCACAGGTACCCCTAAAGCCAGCTCTACTGCGAATTTGATCACACATGCAGTAACACCACTTCCACACAGAGCAATAATTCCACCTTTAAACCTATCAATTACTTCTTCTCTTTCCCCAATCCCCAATTCTTCTTTCAATACAGTACGAATCTCTTCTGGAGACTTAAACAATCCTGAATCGGTTATGACCTTGGTAAAGGGTAAAGAAAGTGAGCCAGGAATATGTCCAGACTTAATACCAGGACGAGGTTCGTTAACTTCAGCAGTGAATCGCCCTTTAGGTCTTGCATCTAGAATCAATACATCTTTTCCAACATGCCCATTCTTGACCAATCTCGATACTTCATCATATTCCACCACCCAATTGGCATAATTCCGTTCCCACAATTCCACATCAACTTCTTGATTACTTGCATTAGAGTCTAAACTAGTAGCGAGACTTTCAACAGCATGAGTATCAACAGGATATTCTCCCTCCTTATATCCCGCATAATTGTGTAAGAGACTCACTTTGGATTGACCAAACAACAGGAACATAAATGCAGTACGACATGCACTGAATACTCCTGACCTATCATACACCACCACCCAATCACCCAAACCTATACCCAACTCTTTCAACATCGCCTTCCAAGTGGAGGCATTGGGGAGCATGTGGGGATATGGAGATGGAGTGGTGTGTTTGTCGAGATCGAAATAGGCGGCAGTGGGGATACGGTCTTGGGTAAGGAATTGGGTTTGTGGGTTGTTTGGGGAATTGAGATACCAAGTGGCGTCAATGGGGATGATACGTTGCGAGGCAGGGGTGGAGGATAAGAAATTGGTATATTCCTTTGGGGAGAGTTTTGTGATTGGGTTTTTGCTGAGAGTTGAAAACATGATCCAATTGATTGGTTTGTTGATAATAAGAACCAATTAGGGGTTTACTGTTTATGGTTGGTCTATAATTTATGATTGGCGTGTGTTTTTTTGTTCTTGTGGGGAGTAAGTTTAATCGCACTAGTTACCGATTTGCGGCCACAGTTGCGAAAAACAAAAAAGAAAACAAAGGAATTACCACAATGACAGAATTAGTTGAATGTAATAGCTACTACTACATCATAAATGGGTTGTGAAATTATATGAAAGATGCAAGATTATTTTGATTAAGTTTTATATAGATCTATTAAATCCTATGAGTTATATAATATAACAAGTATGCATTAGTATTCATTACTTCCTCCTGAGCAACCAATGAAATAACACTATCATCAAATTTGAACCATTGACCCGTTCCATTTTTGACATATACGATATAATGTCCAGTATTCACCGATCCCATATGACAAACCACGGAAAATAATTCAAATATTTTATCCCCATCAATTTCGTTATCTTTTGCGACGGTTTTTGTCTCTACGGAATAATTAGTTAGGTTTAGGAACAAAGGTGTTTTCACTGATGTTTCGATTTTTGAACTTGAATCATTCATTATATTATGTTCAAATCTTTTTAGTTGTATAGGAAGCACAGGAGGGATTGATTTTAATTTTAATGTTTTGGTGGGTTTGGATTTTTCCTGACAAAATTTACATGTATATAATACATCCAAGTTTTCTTCCGATGTGAATAAATCAAGACAATCATAAAGAGTAATGTCTTGATTAGTTGTTGATTTCTTCAAATGGTTAATTTCTAGCGAGAGATCAATCATGGGGTCGATAGTTTTTGTAATCTCTCCACATTTCGAACATTTAATCGAAGATTGTAATTCAAATGCAAATGTAGAATGAGTGATACATCCACATTTCTTATCTGATGTGTAAGGCGGTTGGCCGAGGGTATCCAAGATCCTATTATGATCCAAATGAAATTCATTTAATAAAAATTGCCAAAACTCGTGGGCATCTTGTTCTTGGAAACCAGCTAATGATTTCTTTTTATACCAAGCAGTAGTCAATAAATTTGTCATACCGTATCCTTCGATTGTGGAACTGGTATAAAAATGTTGAAATATCTGATCAATGCTACATGTAATACATGCATTGTTTTCATCAATACTCCCGCCATTGATAGTTTGGTCATGCCATTTTGAACAGTTGAAATAATGTAAATCATTATTAAAGAATTGATATTTTATAATTGGATTATGTAATATTGTTTGCAATATGGAACTCATGAAACATGTAGCCCCAAGATTAACAAACCCTTTGAGTCCGTGAATTGCTACTTTATTTGGATCAGTATAATTTGTAACAATATCAGGTTGATCGAATGATGTAATGTTTGCTGCTGTCGTTGTACTATTCATAATTTCCAGACGTATCGACTCTAAATCAGGATGATTGATATAGTTGCCACACAGAAAACAATATAACAAACCTGATCTTGAGTCTATTGCGAATAAATGTTGCGTAGACTTATAATGTAAGTATGCATGATTTGAATTTATATTATCTTGAAAACAACCAACATGAGGACATTGTAAACAAATTAATGAATGTTGGAAATGGTTTAGTTTACATTCGGTACATTTCAATGAAGTCGATTTCTTATTCAATAGTTTTGTATATGGAACTATGGAACCATCTTTTTTAGATAAATATGTTTGATGAGAAGTTATCGGTTGCGAAATGGTGACTGCTTGCCTATATGTTTCAAACACAGTCGCCTTAGCTCGAGATTCCAATACTGATTTAATATGATTACATGCAACTATACTGGCGTAATTATCGGGTGGTGGTGTTAATTCTTGAATAATAGGACCATTCTGTACTATGGATGTAGAACCATTGGTGGTGGAGGATGGAGACATAGTTGTTGATGAGGGAGAAGCAGAAGAGATAAGTATAGAATCTTTTCCGTTTGTATAGGGTATAGTTTTTGCAGTGGTTGATGATCCGGGGATAGTTTTTCTGGATGATGACATAGTTGGCTCTATATTGTTATAAATTAATGAAAAAAAAAGGGAGATCCTGTGGCAGCGTAGTTTGTTATATGTGAATGATATAGTTATACCAATGACAGTAACAAATGAATGATAGACGGTGTGTACGGGATACAAATGTTAAAAATGTAGATCGACAGTATTAAAGTGGGTGATGGCTAGATTGAAGGAAGTGAATAATTTCAAACACAGGTAGGGTAACTTACAGATCAATTGCTTATTGTATTGTTAAATTTCTAGGATGTAACTCAATAAATTCTGTTGTGTTGTTTTTTCTGTCGGCTTAATTTCCCAGCTTATTTCACTTATGCTACAAGTTAAACTTCACCTGTCAAACGAAAAAAAGAACTCTCTTAGGCATGTTCCAGGAGTACAGTGAGTGGCTCCCCACCCCCCCACCTTAATTTAGTTCCATGGCGGTAGTAATGTAATACCAGTCATTCCACTATTTCCTGCACCCGTTTTAGATGTCATTATCTTTGTACTTCTAAATTTCTAATGCTTCATATCCTCACTGAACTAACTACAGTATATGTCATAGAAATCAGAACCATCCGTAGGTCATGATTAATCATCAAACCGCTTCTTACACTATGATGCTTTGCTTTATTGCATTTTTTTGTTCTTCGTTTATTTTGGCTGCAACTTTATCCTTTGCTATACAAATACGTAGAGAACCTAAAATTGCAAATCAAATTAACAAATTATAACTCCCGTCAATAAATAAACAGTAAATCAACAACAAAACTAGCATTATTAGCAGGGATCATTAACTACCTGAATATCACTTACCATAACAACTATCATATAACACCTTCAATATGTTCTCAGGACAGTACTCCGGAATCTTCTCAAACATGTTCTTTGTTAAATTGATTTCAGACATGTTCAATCCAATAAACATATCCAAATTGAATGATTTAAATAAATTACCACTCAAATCTAGCAATTGCAAGTTCGCTTTCTTATTTCCATTATCTTCGGTTTTTTGTATCTTAATTGCAAACGAATTAGCATGCAATTTATTGCCACTTAAACAGAGGGAAAACAAAGACATGGGGATAACTTGGACAAATTGAGTTAATTTACATCTGTTCATTTCTAAATGATACAACTTTCCTGGTAATGTAAAGCCCTCATACACCTCGCTTATGCAATTATCGTTCATAAGTAGGGTATGTAAATTTGGTGGTAGTTTGAGATTATCTAACTCAGACAATTGATTCTCACTCATTTCTAACCATTCAAGATTAACCAATTCATCTAATTTAACAACGTGAATACAATTTGATTTTAAATTGATTGACTTGATTGAGCGTGATAAAAATAAATCGGGGACATTGGATAATTTGTTACAGGATAAATCAACATCTTCAAGCTTTTCAAAATTGGCTAAATCAAACTTCTGAATAGAATTGTGAGATAAATCTAAAATCTTAAGCAAATGACATTCAGTATTCTTACACTCAAACTTCAAAAGATCGCAGTTTTGAACGCTTAGTTGAGTTACGGAAGGTGGAATCTTGAAAGTTTCCCAATCAATCAACAGACATCCATTCAATGTTAATCTGGAAAGGTTCTCACCGCAGACTAAGTGAACTTTTGTGTCTGAACAATTTAATGATTTGACACAAGCTGCCACTTTAATTTCCATTATATTTTCATTGCCGCTGAAATTAACTTCTTCCACAGTGGTTTGTTGAGTCAAATCAAGCTTCCCATAAATATTGTTGTTGGAAATTCTTAGACTTTTACAGTGAAGCTTCGGAATTTCACTCCTTAAAATCTTATTATAATCTAAGTGAATCGTTTCCAAAGTTGTTGGTAGTTGATTTAAATCAAAGTCTTCTAAGTTTACATGAACCAACTTAAGATATTTTAATTTAAGCAGCAATTTCAATTTCTCACAATTTATCAAATCACCCAGTAAAACTTCTAAATGCACCAACTTTGTAGCGTTGGTTAATTTTTCAGTCAAATCCTTAACTTCAACATCTATAACTTTTAAACTCAAAACCCTGGTCAAATTAGGATTACGTTGTACGCTCCATTTCCCTCCAGTTATTGCCAAGCTGCGAAGGGAGTCAGGAATGGCCATCATATGTGAACTAATTTGGCAATTGATAAATTCAAGTTTTCTCAAACAATTGGGGAATTTTAGGTGTCGACTAGTTGCAAAATCTAAATTTTGAAATCCAATCAGGATTAATTTTGAGTACCGGTTAAACTCTACCGAATTAAGCACACATGAATCGATTTTGAGTTCCTTTAGATCAGATAATGTACCAGGAAGTTTCCCCACTCTACCTAATATATTAATATTTGACCCGCTTATATGAAGACTTTGTAACTTTTTATTTAAATTGAACTTACTATAGTTCAAGGATCTGATATTATGTAGTGAAACCAGAATAAGTGTGAAGGGCAACGAAATAAATGCCGTCAATTCAATACCTACCAAACATAGCTTCTCTAATTCACTAGGTAACCTAAATCTTGATGAACTTTCAGTGTCATCACTATGAAGTACGTATGAATCATTTTCGTATGTATGTAGCCCAACGAATAATCCAAGCCCTTTAATCTTCCTATAAAACTCTCCTAATTCTATTAATTGTTGGAGAATGTAATTTATAGGTCCGACCGAAGATGCCAGAAGTCTGATGTGGATATTGCTGATTTTATTGATAGTTGACAGAGCATTTGTAAAATATTTCAAAATTTGCAACATAACACTGCACCCATTATTATTCAAAATTAGATCAATATAAAGATCTTTCTTCAACAATGAAGATGAAGAAACCTTGGTTTCCTGCTTAACAAAAGTATCTAATACCTTGCTTGGATTCACTATTCTGGAGGATATGTAAATAACAGTTTCATGAGTCAAATCTGGAACTTTATTATTGTTAACGTCAACAAACCTTAAGGCTTTACCAAGGCTAATTTCCTTTTGAAAATCCTTGTCTCCAAACATTTGTTCATAGTCTTCAAGGATCCATGTATTCTTCACGGAAATTTCAGAATCGGTATTGTTTCTTTCACAACTAACTTTATTCAGTTCCGCTTTATTCTCGCGAGATCGGAGTTTGAAGGCTTTCATCTCAGGTTCGGTTTGGAGTTCTTTCACTACTGGATTAGTTTTGGGTTGTGATTCATCTGCAACCTCAAACATAGCGAATTGGCTCTGAACTTTTTCAACCATATCTTTCTCATTTTGTGAGTCTTTTTGCGAGTGTGATAAATCTTCTTCGGGAGTATTCACAGTTGTCAAAGTTTCTATACTAAACTTTTCGTCACCTTTGTTGTCAACCTTAGCCGTGCCAATAGCTGTAGTGGCACTCTCGTAGTCAAGAGCTTCCTCATATGGAGTCAACTCACTTTTTGGTAACTGTTCAGTTCTTAATGTTGAAGAATCTGGAAATCCTAAGACAAACCCAGTACTTGTTAATGGAGAAGATTGTCCATCTATTTCAACAGCTGAAAGACTTTGTTTTGATTCAGGAATATTGACTTCTATTTTATGTGATTGTAATATAGTTCTTTCGACTTCTGAATTCTTAGAATGTACTGACCCAACTTCAAAAGAATAGCAATTTTCATCTATATCAAATGCTAGTTCAAGATCATAATCATGCTTGTTTGCAATTGGTGATTGAGATGGTGTTGAGGTGGATAATATCATATTGGTGTTGCTGAGGGTAATTGGTAGGATATCTGCATTATCCGTAGAATCAAAGCTATTTTCTTTGGCGGCTACTAATGGTGATTCGTTTGTAACTTGGTTCGCAATTGGTGGTAATGTAGTAATTGATGGGGCAAGCATACCCATTGCATCGTTTGTCTCATAAATATGATATTGGAAAGACATTCTAATTTACTTTTCTTATCCAAATGAATTTGTATAAATAAAATAACTTTAATGGGTGGTGGTGATTGGTGTAAATTGTAAAAATTTGGCAACCAACAAAATTGAAGCAATTGTAACCACAATAAAACGTAAATTTAATTAATTAATTGTTCACTAAGCGATAAATTAAATTTATTAAGAAGTGTTGCTTAAGGAGTAATTAACAAATGTCGCAGCCAAAACAAAAAAAACATAGTAACATTGATTAATTATAATTATTACGGGAAAAATACCCTTTTCTTTAAAATCTGAGGTGATGATGATTTGGTCATTCCATCCAATAATTACCCTGACTTATATGCTTTTACACTTTATATTCATAAGTTGTGGCAAAAGGAGAATCATAAAAATGAGATAACCCTAATCGCTCTTAAATAACCAATACAAATGTACTTTTTTGTAACTGTACATTTTTCGTCTATTAATGCGTGAATAGTCTATAAAATGGTATTATTACTTCTGCTGACATAATGTCACATTATTAATCAAAAAAGTCATCATCACTATCATTACTATCTTCACCAACTCCTATATCTCCTTTCCCTCTTACTGATTTCTTCATAAATCTCATTCGTCTTTCTTCTTGTAAATCTTCATCTTCTTGGTTGATTAATAATCTCTTATCATTGATATCGACCGCTCCGACATCTACCAATACCTTTTCTATATCCTTCAGTGTTGTTGCATTACCACCTAATTGAGTCAATGTAACATATTGCTTTACGACATTTGTCTTATGATATATAATGAAGGTTGGACAATTTGATTCAGGATAATTTTCAATGCATCTATTGGCAGGAATATCACAAATCTTCAATTCGGAAAATTTCGACGCAATGTTGGATAAAATCGATCCCAATAATCTACTTTGTAAGTTAGATTGTAAAGACATATGAACCAACACAAATGTATCCTTAGACGCCTTGGTAATTTCAGATTCATACTCATTTTTACTGACAGGTAAAACATATCCATACTTCTTCTTTTCTGAAAGTGTCTTCAATTCTGCCATTCTTTTCTGTTTATAAAAGTTCAAAAATTCTTCATCTTCTTCATCTTCTAATTCATCCAATTCATCGAGGTCTTTACTTTCCAATCTATTTTCATGTTGCCGTCTTACTGCCTCTTCGAGAGCTTGCTCTAACTCCTCGGTAGGTGATGGAGGTCTTTCGGGGATGATTCCATGTTGTCTTAAAATATCATTCCATTCAGTGTCTTCTGTGGGATCAACTTCCACTTGAATTTTTGAGTTGTTCATTCGATTAATTTCAGGAATTGAAGATAGAGTTGATTGAACGACGTCGGAATCATAGATTCAGTTAATTTTTTTGATGCAAATTGCACGCACTGGCAAGAAACCTAATGTATTAAATCTATCAAGAGGTTAGGCCCAGTTGAAATTATCGTTAATTGTCACGTGAAAAAAATCAATTATTATTATCACGTGTCAGGATTCTTCGTGGAGTTCCAGCAACACCAAATTGTAAATTTTGTACCATGGTCGTCTAGTTGGTAGCGCAAATAGTATGTGCTGAGTTCAAATTTGAACTGAATCCTTGTGAATTTTCTATTTATCGGTTCAAAAACCTAGTGAGCTATAAGGATCTGATGACCTAATCCAATTGAGTGTTGTAACTTATCCTAGTAGGGTGATAAAAAGAAATTCTTCTGTCCTAAAAATTATACTCCTTAGGATTCAGTTAAGAAGATTATGTTCTGAAATCCAATTTAGCTGATCACAAAATGGAACATTAGCAACACTCGAACTTTGAAAGGGGGAAAATTTGATTCTCTTATTTTGACATTCTATTTTGTTCGTTTATGTTCTGAATTTTTTGGCGTTCCTAATGAATTTATCTAGAGCAGAGGGCGTGGATCGTTTAAAGTCTGTTTGGATTTAGAATCACTTAGCGGTCTATCATCGAATATGAATCATTTAGGCAGTATGTTGATTGGGATTCCTTTCAGATTGAGATTTGGTCATTCCGCTGTTGAGATATTAGGACGGGTACGGTGCAAGCTCTAAATTTCATATTTTTTGCCTAGTAGTTTGACATGAGAGAAATAATTTAGGAATTTTGTTAAAATTAATCGTAAGTTTAGAGAAGAAAAACTTGGGGTTGAGTTTTGCAGCCAGACACAAAACTGGAAGTCCTTGATAAATTTTATTTAACCCAGTTTACACAGATCTACTCATATTTCAATACAGCCACGTAAATATAACCAATGGTACGATAAAGCAATTTTGTAACTATATAGTGTCTACCACTTTTATATAGTGTTGCGCCCTTGGTCATCCATTATTTCACGTGCAACTTATTGGAAGGAAGACAGGGGCGCTGTATCTGCTTTTACTACGTTGTTTATCACAAAGAGGAGGATTCAAACATAACTACATCATCAATATCTAATACGATCTTAAGGAGATACGATTATTGTTTATCGCGTACCTCAAGTGATTGGTTTTAAAACTTTCAATCGCCGTTCAACGTTTGAAAACTTCCAATCTTACATATTAATCTAAACTCCAAATTAACAATAAAAATAATAATAAGCGCAATTTCTGTGATGTAGCTGTAATAAGTCACCCGAGAGGTGACTCTTTGCTTCGCGGTACCAACTGGGGCGAAGGGTACTAACCCCGCTCGAATTTGATGTATATCTTCTAATTTTTGCTCCGATATATTTAATTTTCTGAATAATAATACCATATTCATCAAAGTATGACAAGTCCTAGTTTTTTCCAGCAATGTCAACCTAGATGGATTTGAATTCCCAGAATTTGGTTTATAAATTATACAGTACATTTATTCATCTCCAAAAGTTACTTGAAACTTGTAACAATAGGTTGGAATAATGACGTGGTGGTAAATAGATGCATCAATGATAACACAACGTTTACTAAATCAGAATTTCATGTTCCTGAGTTTTGTGGGTCTCGAGTGTTGACTTGCATTAAGGCTGCTTATTAGATATCATGTTCTTTCTATTGTTTCTCACACGCATCGAATGACTCTAGGGATTCTAGAAATATCTAATTGGGAGATTAAACTAAGAGGTGAAAACATGCATACCATGATAAGGGATGCATCGTTTATTTAAACCCAAAGTTGAAATTTGGATCTACACTGAAAAAAAAAATTCTCACCAAAAATTTTTGCAACTTGCAATCTTAGTTGCAAAATAGCTACTCAAGAGTTCAATGGGAGCTGCCCCTGGCTCCAAACTAAAGGAAGAAAACGATGAAGTAATACCATACATGATATGATGACTGCGGCATTCTATCCAGCATCTTCGTTCCTACTTTTAAACCCTTTCAAAGTGTCAACTTGTCCAAGGTGTGGTTTTGCATATTTTTTTCATTTGCGTTAGGGAGAACCAATTTTGTACTTTATTCAGTAGAAGATGACCAATTTTGTGGCGTACTGGATAGAACCAAATAAGGTCATAGCTTTGATGTGTTCTTCTAGTTGGAGTGAGAAGTATAAAGATGCTTGAAATCCTACAAATGAAATGAACTGGAAAGCATCACTTACCATAGTTAAATCATTAACAACTAAATGCTATTACGTTATTTTCTACTACAAATTTGCCTTTGGGCAATTGCCTTTGCAGCGGTTACCGTAATCGATTCGAATAGAATTGAAGAAGGAACCGTCAAAATTGGAGGTGCTGTAACCATCTTGCAAGGTTTTTATTGGTCAATTATTAACAATGCTGCTACACTTTTCGTTGGCAATGTTTGGATCCAACAAAATGCAGCCTTATATATCACATCTACCTCCTCAGTGATTAGGTTATTGGTTGAGTTGCTGGGTTCACTCCTGTTCTTTAATGAGGGTATTATTGCTTTCAATTCAATTCCAGCACGCACTTCCTCCACCTATCGAATTGCCGGCAGTGCATTCATCAACACTGGTGAGGTATATTTTGGAAGTGGATCCCCTTCAGTGAAAGCACATTTTGCAATCACTCCAGCTGCTGTCATCAACCCTGGTTTAATTGTCTTTGAAGATTATCTGAAAGATAGAGCACATATTGAGATTGGGCTTGCTGCATTAAGGCTTGCGAATACTGGTAATATCTGTTTCCGCCATTCCTATTTTCCATCACTTGTTGGTATTGATGGTTCTGGTTGCATGACTCTTGTAGAGGACTCGAGTATATTTATCTTGGGTAACCTTTATGGAACCGATAGAGCACAAACATTTATCTTAATGGATAGTAAATCTTCCTTTGTGGTAGCTGTTGATTTGGATAAGAGAACATATAGGGTTAATGGGTTCGGTAATGGTAACATGGTTGGTATTAATTGTGCATTGTCGGGAAATCCCAATAAATTCTTCTACAATGCCGATACAGGTATGTTGGCACTATACTGTCTAAACAATCCTCATTATTTTGATATTGGTAAAGGGTATGATACGACTTTATTTAAAATCGTAACCGATCCTGTTCCTGCCATCTTATCAGGTTCAGTTTCATATAGTGGACCTCCACCTAATGATGTCCGTGTACCAGACCACTGTCTTCCATGTAAACCAATCCCTACTCACAAGGAACAGGAGGAGGATGCAACCACAATTGTTCATAGTACTGAACCTTATGAACCAAGTACATCTCTGGATCTTGATGAAGAGGAAACTACTTCTACAGATGATGTATACGAAACAGTTTCTTCTGATGATGGTGATGGTGTAACAACTACTGCTGATAATGGTCATGAAACTTCTACCCACGACGAGGGTGTTACCACAGCGACTAATGACGGTGAAGATACTACTACGACTAAAGACCTCGAAGACACTACTACCCACGACGGTGGTGATACCACAATGAGCAATGACGGAGAAGACACCACTACCAATAAGGAGGGTAGTACCCCAACGACCAAAGATGGTGAAGACACCACTACCAACATCGAAGATGATACCACAACGACCAAAGATGGTGAAGATACTACTACCCACAACGAGGGCGATACCACTGCGACTAACGATGGTGAAGACACTACTACAAACATCGAAGGTGATACCACAACGACCAAAGATGGTGAAGACACTACTACCCACGACGGTGGTGATACCACAAAGAGTGATGACCGTGAAGACACTACTACCAACATCGATGGTGATACCACTGCGACTAATGATGGTGAAGATACTACTACCCACAACGAAGGCGATACCACTGCGACTAATGATGGAGAAGATACCACGACCGGCAACGATAGTGATACCACAACCACTAAGGATGGCGATACTGCTACCAACATCGAGGGTGATACCACAACGGCTAAGGATGGTGAAGATACTACTACCAACATCGACGGTGATACCACAATGACTAATGGTGGTGAAGAAGGTGCGACGACTGATACTAGTGGAGAAATTGTTACAACCGATGAAGGCGATAATGCAACAGATAGTACTGCTGGTATTGATGAAACAACTTCCATTGATTATAACACAGCTTCAACAAATGATGGTGTCGAAGATTCATCAGCGGCTCATGGTACTGACGATTCAATGACAAGTGTTAATGGTGGTCATGATTCCTCTACAACTGATAGAGATGAAGATACTGTGACAAGCTCTGCTCCCGGTTCTAATGGAAGTACGGATTCCAAAGAAGGTTATGAAACTTCGAATGAAGAAGGAAACCTGACAGCTACTCTGAGTGGTAATAATCAACAAAATAGTACTGATACTGGGTACAATTCAATAACTTCTGATGTTGGAGAGGAAAAAACTGAATCTAATGAAGGTGGTAATGAAACAAGCTTTTTGAGTGGAACGGAGGCTGGTAAGTCAACGACAACTTCAAATGATGGTTACGATTCAACAACCGGTAATAATGGTGAGAACGAAACGACCATTATTGTTGGAAGTGAAACTGAGGACAGAACTAAGACTACGGGTGACATTGATGACGGTACCCAATCATTCACTACTGGTGGAAACGTTACAACCAGTGATACCGATGGTGCTAGCCATACAGCAACTACTTCTGATGATGGTCAAGGTAAGCAGTCCACAAGATCCGATGATGATAATTCAACTAGTGGTATTGATGGTGACAAATCCAAGACCAATACTGAAAACATTTCCTCGTTGACGAATAGTAGTAAAGACGATGCTGGTAGTACTCAAGACACTGGTGAAAATACGAAGAGTGCAACCAATGGACATGAAGAAGAAAGAACAACCACAACTATTGATGATGGAGAAGATATCACTTCTAATACTTCTGGTAACGGTCACACAACCACTGGTGGTGCTGGTGCAAGCCAAACCTCTGCAAACCATAGTGGTGAAACTGATAAGAACAGTACAAGTGGAGGTAAACAAGATGAAAAGACTACAACTGCAAATGGTAATGACTCGGTAACTTCTGACGATGGAAAGCATAAACCTTCAACATCTAATAATGGTCAAGATTCAAAAGCTACTACCTCTGACAATGGCAATGCAACAACAGTTTCTGCTGGTACAGGAGATGATACTTCTGCTTCAAGTATTGGGAATGGAAACAATTCAGCTACTGGTAATGATAATTCAAGTACCTGGAATGATAATGGAAAAGGTCAAGATACATCTAGAACATCTCATGGTGGCGAAGGTCAAACTACTAAGACTGGTGGTGCTGAAAACTCAACTACTGTTGCTGATAGTGGTGCTGCCGCTACTAATAATGGTGATCCAAAGGCAACAACCGATCTCAATCATGGTGAAGGTGTGCACTCAACGAAAAACCCCGATGGTGCTAACAATCCAAAGAGTAGGACTGGTGGTAGCGAGAATGAAGGTCATTCATTTAGCCATACTACTTTCACTACCACATTCACTGATCAAGATGGACAAACTAGGACTGGTATTGTTGTTGTATCCACTAAGCCAGACGGAGATTGGTTTTCTTCAACTAGTACACTTGAAAAAGAAGAAGAATCTATTCAATTTACAACCTACACAACTACCTTTACGGATGAACATGGTCAAACAAAGACTGGTGTTGTCGTTGTTTCCACTGAACTTGATGGGGATTGGTTTAGTACTACAAGCATAAATGCACAATGGACGGGTGGTGCTGGTGCTCAGGATGGAGGACAAGGAAGTGGTGTACCAACTGAGGATGAGTTAGCTAAAGAAGAAGGTCTTCCAGGAGTGGATTTGGTAGATGCTGGTCAAGTTTACAAGCCCAAGTTGGTTGTTAGTATGATTGTCCTCATTTTTAGTATGTTGATTTAAGCAATTCGCATCTATTTTTTTATTATTATTGCCGCTTTGATACTGGATGCTAGTCCCTTGTTTGATTGTTATAAGTCGAACACTCTTATTGTTTTTGTTAGTTTTCTTTTGTTATTTCAATAAATTATTTTACTGCAAGAACTTTCAACCCTTTTAAGCATTGAATGTTTACCCATACTCTGTTTTTTTAATATATTCCTAACTAGAAGTTGAACTTTTAATCTAGACCACTTATTATTTTGTGATTAGTCAATCCTTCTTGTCTCTTTTGTTGCCATTGATAGATTTTTTGCAATTCACAATTGAAAAGATTAGGATTTCGGAGACTGCATATAAAGTAAAAAATTGCAGCAAATAGAAGACAACTCTTTTCTATGAACTATGCACACATTACACGTAGGCACTTTGTAAACACCAAACGAAGAAGATCACAAGTATTTAACGTTTATATTAAATTAGTAGTAGTATATATGTACAGAATGTAAATATTTCTTCAAGAAATAAAAGAATATCTAATTTTCATTATTAAAATGGAAAACTTCACAACAAATGTCCAATTGAAACCAAAAAAATTCAACCAACCAACATAATATGATAAAAGAATACAATTTTAAAAGCAAAAAAAAGTATTCCCATACGTTTTTTAATTTATCCTTTGTATTAATAACCCTCACCTCTCTCGTTTCAATTCTTCATATTCGTTAATTAAATAATTAGTTAGCTTATTTGGTAGCATCTAATAAGTAAGTAACTAAATCGTTTCTGTCCTTTGGCTTCTTTAAACCACCGAAGGCCATCTTAGTACCTGGAATGTACTTCTTTGGGTTTTCCAAGTAATCAGACATGGTTTGTTCAGACCAAACAACACCCTTCTTCTTGTTAGCATCAGTGTAAGAGTAACCTTCAGCTAAACCGGACTTTCTACCGAAAATACCGTGTAAGTTTGGACCAACCTTGTGTGGACCACCTTCTTCAACGGTGTGACATTGCAAACATCTGGTCTTGAATAAAGTAGCACCCTTCTTATCGGAACCTTTTTCAAATGGAGCTGGCATTGTGTATTATGTGTATAGATTTGTTTAGTTTATAAAAAGAAGAGAAAAAGAGAGAAAAGAGGGAATAATTGAGTTGAAAAATTTTTAGTGAGGTTTCCAATTGTTTATATACTCAATGACTTGATTAGTTTGATGTGGTTGCGTTTGTGCGTATGTGTGACTTACTTACGCTTAAACCAGAGCCAATATATTTCATCTATTATAAACACCTTATTTTTATTGGCTGGAACTAAGATTCAATTTTGCAGGTTAGCTTCATGTGGAAAAATGTGGAGAATTATATGCAGGAAGTACAATAAATTTTAAATCTCTTCAACCGTTGACTTCCACTTCTACGTCTATGCCTAACCAGTAAAAAGAACCAATAACGTTTTATTATTAAATTTCAAAAAAATATTTCAATTTAATTTTGATAGCACTGGATACTTCAATAATCGAAAAACATCTTTACACACCCTATGTAGCTAATATCGGCATGCAAATGACTGCTTTGTTGCTTTGCTCATAAGAATTCCCTCGGTTGGCCATACTTTTGGGTCATCCGAAATTCTCCGACTCATAATCACCTCCATTACACCTTTATCCTAACCTGTAAAAAAAAAATTTCATACAACCGTGAATAATTTTATTTTGGAATGGTTGGCAGCTCATTCCCCTTTTTGTGTCATTTTATGATTTTCAAAATGCGATATTTCCGAACGCTCTAAATCACATCTAACGTATTTGATTAAAGAAAATGATGATCTTCTAAATGTAAAAGACACTCTAGCTATTACTACATACTATACCAGAGGCTTGGACAACCTCTCTTTCCATCAATTCATTATCTATTACGCTTGAAACCTCGACGTTTGTCATCATGATTCGAAGAAATTGATCTGTTCCGTTTTAAGGGCTCTCGCGATGGAGTTGTTGATTCATTATACAGCTCCTCCTTGGAATGTTGTCTACCCCTTATGGTTGGTGAGTGAGAATACGAAACGTCCCTAGACTGTCTTCCTGATTTGTTATTTGATTGACTTCTAGATCTACTTCGAGAATAGCTGTTGGATCTACTTCTTGAATAACTGCGGGATCTGCCTCGGGGTATGCTACTTCGGGATCTGCTTCTGCTTCGAGAATAACTAGCGGATCGAGAATAGCTGGCTGATCGAGAATAGCTTCTAGATCCGCTTCTCGAGTAGCTACTACGAGACATGCTTCGTGATCTGCTTCGTCCCCTGTCATCGTCATAATCATCATCAATTTCAGGGGGCGGTGGTAGGTTTTTCAACACGTCTCTCATTTCATCGGTTAGGGATCCCAAGCCAATTGCAGTGAAGAAATTAATTGAGAATCTCAAATGATCGGCATCCTTCCAAGTAACATCCACAACGGGGAGTAACCCTCGGATGTAAGGTTTTATATACTTGTCCTGGATCAATCTCTCTTTGATTTCCTTTATTCCCAATTCTTCTATCATTTCCTGGAATATGAATTTTAATAAGATTCTAATGCCAGAATTGGTATCTTGTTCAGTTAATCTGATTTCATTCCATGCTAAATCTAATGCAATTTGATCTGATGCAAACAAATGACCAAAAAATTTGCCAATGTTTCTTAATGAATTAGTCTCAAAATTTTCAATTTGAGCATAATATTTCTTGAATAATGTCACGAATATATCATGCCAATGCTGGTTACGACCACATAACTTCTCTCCAATTATTCCAAAATATTTTGAATAGGTCTTCTCTTGTGAACAACATTTGATAATCATATCAGCTAATACTTCATCATCGTCTAACTCCTCATCCTTATCTCTATTGGATTTCTTTAATCGTAATAACTTATGCACTGCTTCGTCAGATGACATGGAAGACATAACTGTTAGATACACAGTTTTCTGGAATTGTAGTAAATCCTGTTGTGACATATCTGTAACTTTTTCATCTGGAACCATTATTACTTCCTTGGTTGTTATGGTATCCTCCATTGTATGTGATTCTGTCGCATCCCCTTCTAGGACTTCTTCTCGTAGCTGTGAGTATTCCTCCTCATGTTGCTCATAATATTTGTCGTACTGAAAGATGTTCAAATCGTCATCAGCCAGTAATTCCTCCTGTAGATCGATTATATGAGTTTCTTTAGCATCATCCTCAAGTAAATCAAATTCTTGCGGTATTATTGGGAATCCTTTAAACTTGGATCTGCGTAAATTAAGTAAATTGACAATCAGCTTCTTATGAAACTCTTCTATAGATTTATCATCTTGTAGAATATCTCGAAGTCTATCAAAAATCATATTTGCTGCAGCTTGAGAATATTTATCTAAATATGCTCCTAGAACTTTCAATACAAGAACAGCAATCTCTATACTCTCATTGGTAGGTTTGTCCAATAATAATTGCATAATTTGCAACATAACAATCTCACTAACTACCTGTTGATTCACAAGATGGGAAAGGAATACTACACAATTCATTACATTTCTCCTATGATTTTTTATATAATTCTTTTTAAATTGGAGTACCAATCTTTTAGCTAGCAATTCCCCAATCTCGGGGATTTTGGAGTTAATGATTACAACCAAACATGAAAACATCGCAGAATATCTACCATCCTCTAGTTGCCATTTCATCAAACATCGTACAAATAAACCTTTCCCTCGTAGAAGATTGCTGTGTTTGAATAAATTGATCACTGTCTCCTTGATGTTTGGAGTATCCAATTGAGCAATTTGGCTGTTTATGGATCGTTTTAACTCCTTCCATTGATTTCTTTGGTGTTGATAATCTTGCTGTGATTTAGATTCAACATTGTTAGTATCGTCATTTAAAACATCCCCCATTCTTTTCTTAACAATCAATCCTTTAACTATGTAATTCTCCTATTTGCTGTCTTCCCTACTGGTGGTTAAATAAATCACTTGAAGTAGAATTTTATTAGCAACAAATTAACTGAGTGAGTTACGTATTTGTTTGTTGGTTGGTTGGTTGCTAATTACTATTTTAACGGTTAAATTTATTTACGGTTTTATCTCATCGCGGAACTTTTTCATTGATTCATTTATTTACTAATAAATTATTTAGTGGAACAACTTAACTAGTAGTAGTAGTAGTACTAACAATAGAACTTACATTGCAAAGTAGTAATATACACAACGAGGAGATACGATAAAGTTCGATGTTAAGGTTATCCACAAATGCGTTATCGCTTTCAAAGAGACCGTTAATATTATCCAGGTATCTTTCAACTTCTCCTAGTTTATTTGCTAGATCAGGTGAATTTCTGAGAGAAAGATCAAGAAGACCCTTTGATAGAGAGAGATCAGGAAGACCCTTTGACAGAGAGAGATCAGAAAGACCTTTTGATAGAGAAAGGTCAGGAAGATCGTTTGAACGAGGAAGAGATGGGGCGTCATCACATGGAACGCAGAGAGATGCTAGACCATATGGAAGGCAAAGAGATACAGGGTCATACGGGAAAGGAAACCGATCATTTGGTAGAGAAAGAGATGGAAAATCATTTGGAAGAGAACATCAAGGTAGATCTCTTGCCAGAAAATCATCACCATTTGCAAGATCAAACGATAAACCAACAACTTCAAGATTCAAGCGACCAGAACGTAAATCTGAATCATTTCAAGAAAAATTACAAAAGGTCATAGATTCAGGAATCATTTCAGTTCCAACCAAACCTAAAGAAACTGGGAAATCATTTAAACCACCCACTGGTGAGTATGATCTTCGTAAAGCACTTGAACTTCTTCAAAGAAAATATGATACATCATATTTTCAATACAGTGATGGAACAAAGATAGATCTTCAATCATTAAATTCCCATGATTTAAAATATGATTGCCCAAAAGCAAAGGCAATATTTGATAATTTGATGAAAGTTAAAGAAGTTACTTCTAAACGTCCAGAACTAGTTTTAATGCTTGCTCTTTTAGGTACAAATGCAGATCAACTAAAAGAACCATTTTATATCGCCAGAAATATCTTACAGTTGTTGGAAATTGATAATGACCCGGAAAGAGCTTTGTATTTAGCTAGTATTAGTACCAAGACTGCTGCTGCCCCTGGTATGAACTTAATCATGAAATGGGTATTGGAGAGAAAGGGTGTTAAGGATGGTTTAAAGTTATTTCAAAAGAGAAAAGATTTTGGTATTCCAATGAATGAATACACTCATGTTATGTTGTTTGATGGTATTTCCAAAGCTAGTGAATGGGGGAAAGTATCCGAAACTCTTTCTGAAAAGGTTAGTTCCATGTTTATCCAACAACGTATAATTGCAAGTACTGATAAGACAAAGGCTCTGACTTGTGGAATTGAAGCTTTTAATGCCTGTTTGGGTGTTTTAGTCAAAGACTTTTCTAATAGCTTAGCTAGTGCATGGGCTTTTTTTGATAACTTATCTCCAGAGACTAATCCTGAATTAAAGCAACTTCATCCTAATGCACATACATTCTCCATCATGTTGCACGGTATCAGAAAATATGCTCAACATCAAAAACAATTAATCCTTGATGATGAAGCTTTATCCAAGAAAGAAAGTTTGATTAAATTATTAGATATTGAAGCTTGGGAAATTAAGAGTGCAGATGTTGTATTTCACCAAGCAAAGAAAACAGGAACTCCAGCTCGTCCTCCTCCTGAAGGTACTGAAGATAAAGAAATACTCTCCAATTTTAGAAATCAATTTGTGGTTAACCCATTAACTGATATTGATATCCAGTTAGTATCCAATTACATTTCAACCCATGTTGACACTTCATTTGGGACTGGTGCTACCAGAAAATCTGGATCTCATTATCGATACAATGAAAAAGCACTTGATTTATTGAAACAATATACACCATATGTTAGTGATCTCTTACACTTTGTGACCCAAGCAACCGGGGTTAAAGAAGTGGCCACAGCTACCAATAAAGTTAAAGAAAGGACTGATTTGAGAATCCAAGAAGCCACCTCAGGCTCAACAAATAGTCTTCTTTGTTATCAATCCAATTTGAAAGAAATATTACCAGAAACAGTGGTTCCTAAAGTTAAGATCCCAAATGCAAATCCAAAAGTAATCATGCCTGCTCCACCAAGAGTTGGTAGTAGAGACTACATAAACTATAAGGAGGAGCCATTGATATGTTTCAATCGTAGAATTACTTTCCAAGAAGGCTTGGCGATGTTTTCCGACGAATTATATAAAAAGACAAATGGAAAGAAAGGTGCAAAGATGAGCAAGATTATAGAACGAAAATTACTTAATACTGACAGAAAGTATCCCCTTAATCAGTTTTTATTAAATCAAGTATTTGATGCGATGATAAATTTGGGAAGATTCAATGAATACATCTTTGCCATGTGGTATGCTCTTGTCAAATGGGGAGGTGTTAAGTTGGATTTGGATAAATTATTCAAAAATAAGAGAGTTGCAATGAATGGTGTTATTCCTTTTGAAAGTATACCGAGACACTCCGAGGAAGTTAAGGACATTTCTTCAGGTAGTGATAGACCTAACATTTCATCTATAATTGATCATAATTTACTTAACACCCTTATTTACAGAATTGAGCAAAATTCTAGAGAAAAGGGAAGTACAAGAACCAATTTAATTATAGAAATGTTTGCGATTTTATCATCTCCTCAATATAACCCAAATGGTATTGTTCCAACTCAGATTCATACCACAAGTGTGTGGCAAACATTAGTGATGGACTTGCATTATTATAACGATCACAATAAAAGTAATTTGGGATTGGGTTATACAAAAACATTCTACATCAACAAATGCCAATTGTATGAATACTTAAACAATGTCTGGAATTATTCTCAAGCTTATCTCATTTGGCATGACCGTGTTCATGGAGCAGATAAGTATATTTCAAACACATTTACTATCAATTTTAATAAAGTGATTGATAGATTAAATGCATCAAAGTGGTTAGATGTGAAACCTGAGGAAAACTTAGATATTCATAAATTAATTATTAAAGCAGGTATTTTGTTTTATAGACCTCAAAAGGCTATTCCATTTGAATTGAAAGATAGAGTCTTTACAAGTTCGATTGGTGAATCATTGAAAACTTTGTATATTGATTTGAAAAAGAAGGATGAAGTTAAAGCATTGGACAAAAATGAGCTTAGGGTATTTACAGCCCTTGAAATTTTACGTAACGTTGATTCAAGGGACCCAGCATATGAATCAAAGATCAAGCTGCAATGTTTGAAAATCTATAAAAATATCATCACTGAAAATTCTGCCAAATTATCGGTAGTGGGAGAAACCAAAGACAAGGAGTCTTCTAATTTGGGAACAAAACCTGAAACTTCTTCTTTAGAAATCAAACCTGAAATCATCTCGGTTGAATCCAATGCTGAAACTACAATCATTGAAGCAAAACCTGAAACAGTGACTGAAATAAAATCTGGAAATCATGGACCTACGGAGCAAATTGATGTCGAAACCACTACGCCGATAGAGTCATCTGAGGCTGCTCCTGCAATGACCGAGACTGATACTTCAAATCAATCTCGAAAGCAACCGAGCTCCGAGATGAAAGAAGACGTAGCTGCGGTTGAAACTCCCAAGGCAAGTACCCCTGTAGTTGATACCAAGGTAGACGATCCAGTTTCATCACCTCTGGATAAACCAACTACAAACTAGAGCTTACTGCTAGTAGTGAACATGATAATATTCGATTCATTCCTATCACGTGTATCAATCCAATCCTTTGTCTGTGACCATAGTATATAGATTTTCCTGTACATAACAAACCTGTATACTAAATTGAACGTTATTAACCTGTAAAAGCTTGCTTCCCTCCGCATTTTCATTCAGACAACACAACACAACTACACCTAATACTATTTGCTGGATACTTCGGAGAAGATCCTTATAGAAATGGTGAATCCAGTTATTATAGTGAACGACCCTAGCCGAATTGACTATTCACAATCAATTGAGTGTGTAATTAAACAAAAGACCTTCGGTATTGAGAGGCTTGATATTTTTATTGTGAAGCCAATTGAGGATTCCAATTATCTAAATGAGATCCTTTTCTACTTGTATAATGTTGCTAGACGTGCTGCAACGGAAAAAGGGTATGACTACAATTTTGAGGTTAATGTCTTGTTCAATATAACTGAAACTGCTTCAATCTTCAAATTGATCAAAAGTTGGAATGTTGCGTTCATTTTGGAACAGGAACAAAGTGTAGCAGTTCATTTACACCAAATAGTGACAGAACTCCTTTCTTTTGATTTACCGTCCTTAGCTTATTCTAAGTCCGGGAAAGTATGTGGACAATTTAATACTGCTGCAGTTGGTGGGACGTTTGATCATATACATGATGGTCATAAAATCCTTCTATCTATGGCAGCATTCTTATCACAACAAAAATTAATCGTTGGAATAACAGGGGCAGAAATGTTAAAGAAGAAAAAGTTTGCTGAAGTATTGCAATCTTACGAAAGTCGTCAACAATCTGTACTTGACTTTTTAAGACGAATTGTTGGTAATAGAAATATCCAATTTGAAATTTACGAAATTAATGACATTTGTGGACCTACTGGTTATGTTAAGGAAATTGATGGGTTAGTAATTAGTGGAGAATCCGAATCTGGAGGGAAGTTCGTAAACCAATATAGGTCAGATCGTGGGTTTGTTGAATTGGACATCGTGGTTATAAATGTAATAGGTAGTGAAGAGTCCAATTCGGAGAATGCATGGAAAGGAAAACTCAGTTCAACTGATATTAGAGAACAAGCTGCTAAAAGATTGATGCAATCTCAGAAATGAATTTGTATTTATACTATGTAATAAGAAGATTATCAAAAAACAAGCCATGAGCAAAAGCACCGAACGTAGAAAACAATATATAAACAAACACCAAAACCATTAGAAAATCCGTCTTACCATTACTTTATAGAAATACCTTTATCGAACTGATTAAGACGTTTGGGAGACCTGTCTGGATGATCAAGTGCTAGGCTCATGCTCGAGCGTGTGTTACCAATTTCGTTGAATAGATTTATTGACTCATCCTCAGCATTTAAGTATGCACCGCTATTGTTATCACTCAATGCGAATTTAATCTTTTCAAATGCTTGAATTCCCAATCCCAACTTTTTACGTATTCTCTCTCTAGTCTCTGTGAAATTCTCATTGGGATACATAATCAATACAAATGGAATCCCATGACGATAATCACTATTCTTATAGAAGTGATAAACTGGAATCAAATTAACATTCCTGCACTCCTTCTTAGCTTGGAGGTATTCACTCTTGATAAAGTCATTGTCAAAGTCCTCGTCCTCATTAACAGGTTCTTCAACAAATCTTTTAAATAAGTCATGATTAGTCAAAACCTCTGCCTCAGCTGGGAAAACCCCACAATATATATCAACACCATCCTGGATCTGACTTAAGGGTGTCTCAAATCTAACCAACTCATAAAATGTATTGTGATCCCCTTGCCAGCACAAAAGATGTTTCAAATGTTTTTGAGGTATGTTGACTTTGTGCATAAGCTTATTAATCAAGTCCGCCACGACACCTTTCTTGGGAACCAACAATTCAAATACTTGATATTGCAACAAGCCTGTCAACCAATGGATCTTAATTGCCTTTAAATTTTCATAATCTCTTAAAGGAATATTAAGAACCTCATATTCGAAGTGAACTAATTGACTGGCGGCAACTGTCTTCGGGAAAAGATTAGACAAATGATTGGTGGTTTTCAAGGCATATCTGTGGCCTTGATTATTCAACAAAAATATTCTTAAATACGAAGCATCGACATTTGCACCCAATTTTGATGCAATTTCTTGAGCAAATCGTTGATACGTATAGTCTATAGATACCCACATATCGAACGCTTTACTCAAATTTTTGGCGGTTTGGATTTCTTTGTTGGTAATGTCATTATCTTCAATATCCATTTGATCTTTACTATTCCCATTTTCTTCACTGGCGACAAAATCCGAATCTTCTTCATCTTTATCGGCCTTGCAAGGTGTGACAGCAATATGGATTCTGGTCAACATAAATCTATAATAGTCCTTCAAACTATGGAAAGGTCTACCTTCAGTCAATGCTTCTACTCCTTTTATTTGAATAGTAATAATATCTCCATTGCTAAGTTCTTGTTTACCAAACGTCACGGTTGGGTCTATTTTTTCAATCTTCAGAGGAGATAATTCTTCGAAATATTCAAATGAGGTTTCATTGTTAAACCCAAGGAATTCTCTGATTGGACCTTCTATTGAAAGTATCAGCTCGTCCTTTGAAACAGCGATGTGAGATAAACCTCTAGTTTCTTGAGATATTGGATCAAAGTACTTTATAAATATAATCTTTGGAGGACCATGCTCCAGAATATCAGCAAACTTCATTGACGGGTCGGTCTTTGTGCCAACATTTTGAATCTTATTCAAGACTTGTTCCCATTTAAAGTCCTTTGGGTCAATGGTTTCAGAAGAAGGCACAAGCTGGTTTAAGTGTTTTATGTCTTTATTCAATTCTTCCACATATATGACCATCTTATCATATTTCCTAGTAAAGTTATTAAAATAAACATGGTGAACGCTCTCATTCCTGACTTCTCCATCAAGAGCTGAATCTATTCTGTTGGTGTGATTATTTCTATGGCAAACTGCAAGAATTCTAACGGAATTAGTGTTTTCATAACCTAGCTCGCTGGCGGCGAGATTATACACACTCAAAAATTTGTCTTCCTTCTTCACTTTAAAATCTTTAGGATCACTACCTGTTCCTTTCAAGCTTTCATCGTAGTACTTGCTCACCGTGGAGTCTAAGGCTAAATCAAATCCAAGATGATTATTTATAGTATTCACTGTAGTCATTTTCACATTTGTATAATATAATGCTTCTTGCCTTGCTTTCTCTAAACGTTCGCGCTCTTCAATCTCATACTTAATTTGATTGGGTATATGATCTGGTAAAGCAGAATCTATAATACTATCATCTGAAGGTAAAATATTAGGTAATTCTTCTTCTCGATAGTATACCAACATATATGCAGAAGTTACTCTTCTCATTAGATGTTCTTGTTGTTCTAACCTCGTCATCTTACTCAATTCCGCTTGTGACAAATCAACAGCTCCGAAATTTTCTTGGAAAACTTGAGTTGGAGTTACTTTCCAAACTTTGTCATCGTCAAATCTTAACCAAGTATTATCTTCGGCATGGGGTTTAATCATTGCATAATAATGCCCATTAGAAATACTACCTTGATGTACAAGAACCCCGTGCAACTTGTAGTTCCAATTTTGGTTCTTTACTTTGTCATCCAAATCTTCATCTAAATAAGGCTTCAAATCAATCTTGTCTGGGAATTTATAAAAGTCGTCAATCTTGACTAAATCATCAACCATAAAATCATATTCAAATCGTTTTAGCTGCAAATGCAATACAGGCGGGAAAGATTCAAAAACAACCCCTTTCTTTGCATCCTGGTACCCATGTTCATCGCCGGCTTGATATTTATTCTCTCCTTCTAATATTTCAATTTCTATGTAATTCTTAAATGATTCTTCCAAATTCTGAAACCCTCTGACATTTAATTGGATGTCCCAGAAATCTTCAACTCTCAGTGACTCATAAGCAACATTAACACATTTGATATACGATTTCATTTTTCCGACGAAGATATCATTCAATCTTCCTTCTATTTTAGAACCTTTCATTGCTGTTTCTAGTTTATCCATTAAAATACGATTTAATTCTTGAACATCATGCTGAGTGAATGCATCCGAAGAATCCCAACCAAACGATTTGGTTAATTCTAATGTACCAACTGGATCATTGGAAGTAGATAATAAATAAAATATACGTTGCAATGACAATGGAACACCTCCAGAGGTCAGAGATGTCGGGATTTGATAAACCAATTTTCTGAACAATTTGGTTGTGAAATAACTTTGTAACAATGAGTTTAAATAACAAGTGGCACCTTGATTATTTAATCCGACATAACCCGAAGCACTTTTCGAGTCATAGTCTATGAATGAATGCCATAATACCCCAGTTGACGAATCATCAATCACCTTTACGTATCCAGTTATATTCAATTGATTATTTTCCAAGATTGGATAAGGTGTTGAATTCCTAATCGTATTAGCAGCAGCTAATTTCTTTAAATCTATCAATGAGCTAAATCCCCAATCTGTTTCATTTTTGTTAAATCTATGTGAACTTCCACTCGGGAGATGAGATTCTGGATGTTGTGGATTCCAAATATCCAATCCGAATTGGGCACAGACATACCAATTTTCGTCAATAGGTTTACCTTCTTCATCGCAAGGTGGATGAGGTTCCATATAAAGAGAGACAATGTTGTTGCCTGAGTTCCCTCTTGGGAATAATAAAATATTCCATTCGAATCCACCACATTTGAAACGGGGTGATCTAATTTTATCTTCCTTCAATTGTGACCATTCTTTGATCTCCCATACAAAATGAGTTTGTTCTTTAATTGGATAGTCTTGTACTGGTTTCATAAGTTTTTCTGAAAGAGTTAGGAAATCATTAGCTAAGGGGTAGGCTAAGGTCTTTTGTTTATTATTATCATTGATAGCATTCACTTCTTCTTCTCCGATTACTTGAACATCTTCTTCTTCTTCTTCCTCGATTTCAAGATCAATTTCTTCTTCTTCTTCTTCTTCTTCTATATCAGCATCATTTTCAGCAGTCATATCAATTACTACTGGGCTTCCTATTGGGACATCTCTAATATCATCTATTTCAACAACAGAACCTGTACCACCAACGTCTGTTGACTGTTTCTTTGATTCGGGTGAATCTTGTATATCCGTTGATTGATCAATCACGGGATTACTTGTAATCATATTATTAAAACTCCTTTTGGATCCAAGATCAAATGAGTCGGATGTGGCTTTTCGGTCGTTCAATTTATTCTTTAATCTACTTGAATCCCTTTAGTTAAAGAAAAAAAACTGACAACTTGTTCTACCTTAGGTCTAAACTTTCAATTGTACCAAATGTGGGTGATTGAGTCGTATCTTTATACCTTTTGGACGTAAATTGGAATGGATTGATGTTGAGCTCTTCTTGCTGTAATTGTAAATTTATGAAAGGAGGGAGGAGTCACTTACTATAGTTTTTCTGTACATGGACGTGTGTTTACCAATTTGGTCTTTGGAATCATCTAAAAGCATGGCCATTTAATAATACCCTTTAGTTGCTATGCTGTAGATCCTACCTATCTATCTAAACATATATTATGTAACTATACTTTGTTGTTTAATTTGTATGAAGGAAAAACTTATCCTTGGTCAAGCAATAACTAATAGAAATTTCATTTAGTTTATTATATTTATTAAATTACCATAAAAATATGGGACTTTTTTGCAGAAATATTCCACTTCCGATATCAATGACTTCTGAAATAGTGCTTGAAAGAACCAAGTTGAATTCTACAGCTATACGATATTGTTACAGTTCCATTGCTTTCTTAGGATACATATATATAATTATAATTTGGAATGATACACTACGTCATACTGGCTTGGCTTACTAAGAAGTTTTACATAATATATAAATTCTATTACCAATTGCAAAACGAAACGAAATTTTGATTTATACTAATTAAGGTTTCCCCGATTCCTTAGAAGGATATCTCCCTCTTATTTTCTTCTGTTTGTGTTCACGATTGGATGATGTAAGCTTCCCAAGATCTTAAGAAAAAATTTTCGCACCCAATAACGATGGCAATAGCAACAGCTTGGAAAGCAGCACTGGTGTGTCCAAATCGGCGTAGCTTTTATTAATCATTCGATACGGTTCATTCATATACATTTCTATTTGAACAAGGTTCCCCAACACCACTACCCTGAAATCATTAAATTCATCGTGGTTAATATTTTTAACCCCATAGTTGTACATCATGCACCATTGACGTTATTAATTACGAAAAAGTAATCATGAAATATAAAAACGAGACATTACGCAAAATTTTATATAAGCAATGACATATATGGTTCATACAAGTTGAGCTCGCTTACTGCTACTGGGATTGTTCTTATGCATTTAAATTACAATTTATGAGGTTTTACAATTTTCGAAAGGAACCATGGTACATAAGGGGGATCAAGGTTCGAATTATCGTTCAGGTACGCGACATTTTGTTCGCTAACTGACGTTTTGTGCTGAATCATGAAAACTTTTGTCAACTACAGAGGTTGCTTAAGCAATTATCGTTCTCAATTGAGACGGAGCGTTTCAACTTTAATTCGATGCTTAGGTTTATCTTATTGCCTTGTATCGATAGTTGAATTATATGATTGTGTGCTAATTTGTAAAAAGTCTTATCTGAAGTGAGAATCAAAATTGTTTCAAATCTTTGTGTTTGATCTGGTGGTGGGGCCTCAGGTGAAACCCTGTATTTTCTGGAAATTTTAAAACGACTTTACAAATGAGTTGCCAGTAATGCATTGTATAGTAATTTGTGCAGCATGGGATGTATGTAAACCCTACAAACAAAGACTTCTTAATGTTTTTATAGGCACCAGTTTGAGTGAACAACCGCCCAAAATCATGTTGGACCAAAATCTGTTGATTGCGTTTATATATTTCTCTCTGCATTCTAGTGCTTCATAAACCCAGAAACATGTACAACAACCATTCGCGCTCACTGAAGTTCCCCCCCCCCTGTAGCCCCAAAAGGGTTGGAGCGTGGCCTCGCTAATCAGACGTCTTCTTGACTACGTTAACAATACTATCCTGCATATAGACTTGTGTGAAACGGTTCACAAAAGTTTCGACCTGACCCTGCACAATTGAAGAAGTTGACAATAAAATTCCGAAATATCTAGGATCTTCGGATCATCGCATCATCCCAAAGACGGTGTAGGAAATCTTGGGGTATACGGGATGTAGCTATTGATGAGTTTTGGAACGCCACCTATGGAAACCACGTGATTTAGATTGTGGTAACTAGTATCGAATTGAGGCTATCTATATACAGTCCCAATTTATGGGAAGAGTCATAGATTATTGGTGGAGATCTTGTGTAATGGGAGGTATATTATGGATTCCCATTATCAAATTGAAAAATGCTATAAAATCTAAAAGAAAAACCAAAATGTAAAGAGGTTTCTAATAACACGCCCTAATGAGGGCTTTGAATCCTTGGTTTGATATAACGTACCAAACCCTGCCTAGAAAAGAGTGTGCCTATTATCTTTCGTGTATGGGATTAAAGCAATTCTTCTAAAGAAAAGATCGTGGGAGTGATTGGTGAAGTATTGCGTCATCGAATTACACAAACGTTTGTAGCAGGAGAATTAGGATAATATTTTTCCGTTTGATATGATAATACAAACGTAAACATTTTCATATTCAGAATTTTTTTTGAGCAAAATAAAGTTTGAAACATTTTCATTTGGCGAAAGGGGAACTGATTGTTCCCGAAACTGACAATTTAAGCTGTGGAGTTGTTCTCGATGTGTGATAAAAAAAACAACTAAATATATTGTATTGTTCTAGGTTGAAATTCTTATTATTTGCCCTTGTTAATTTAATTAATTTACGAAAAACGGAAATAAAAAAGAAATTGCTGAATAGGTTATCAAAAAATAAAACAACACCACGTTTGATGGTGTTATGTATAAGTGGTTTGTAGCATTTATAGGATCTTGGGTGTACCAGTACAGTGTTCATCGTATATGACGAAAATGATGGAATCAATCACTTGCAAAGCTAAACGTAAGGCAACAGATGTAGAAAGTATAACCTAAGATGTAAGGAAGAAAAAAATGCAACTGATGCTGCAGCGTTTCTCTGTGACTCTCAGGATGAAATTATGGGCTGAGATTTCAGTTTATGGTTATCGAGAGAAATGCTGATGTAGTGTATCCAATATAAATTTAATTAAATGTTGGGGATAGTTCCACATTAGGGAAAGGAAATATACCAAGCTCCTAGCAACTTTAAGAAAAGCCTGCCAAAGGGTCCTAGAACAATTTCTGAGCTATGCTCTTGAGAAAGTGTTCATATCTAGAACTATAACTATTTGGAAAAATCAGATCTAGAACCGAACTTAGAAGGGGGAATAACATTGCGTGTGTGTATTTACCGGTGTCGCGAAAATTTTTCTCTTCCCTTGTCAACCCATTTAATTAAGAAAAATATTTTTTAGAAAAAAACATAAACAATAAACTGCCAACTAATAAATTACGTAATTGCAATTTTTTGCTAGGCCTAAAAAGTTTACTTAACCACAGAAGCGAAAGAAAAATAATTTTGTATTATTTTTCAGACAATAATAAAACATAAACATCCAAGAAAATAAATTCTATCTTGCAGAAAAAATATTTTTCATATTTTTTTGTTGTTTTTGTTTAACATTTCCAATTTGTTCTCGAGAATTTTAATTTTTCTTAAATTTTTGGTTCCTTCCATTTGTTACTCGTCAACATTAAAAAAAAATAAATGCTTTCATTTCATATATATAACATTTAAAGAAGCGTTTAGTTAAATGTTTAGTTAAATCTTTCTTCTTCTTCTTCTTCTTGTTTCTTCTTTTTATTCTAATCAAGGTTTCCTTTATTTCTATCAGTCGTTCCTTTCATTCCTTTAGAAGTAAAGATTTCGCTCATTCATAAATCCAAACATGTTGTTTAAAACTCTCGTTAAATCTGCTATATTAGCTCAGGCTATTGCCGCCCCAGTTGCCCACCAACACCACCAACACAACCAAGAAAAGAGAGCAGTCCAAATTGTTACTGAAACTAACGTTGTTGTTGTCACCGTTGGTGCCGGTGCCGCTGCTGCCACTACCACCTTCCCAGATGTTGCTGCCCCAACTGCCAACACTGAAGTCACCGTCAGTCAAGTCACTGATGCTCCACAAGTTGCTCCAGAAGCTCCAAGCTCCACCGCTGCCTCTGCTGCTCCAGCTCCTTCTGACACCACTTCCATTGGTGCTGGTGGTGCTAAGGGTATCACTTATACTCCTTACTCCGACGATGGGGGATGTAAATCCGCTGATCAAATCGCCAACGAAATTGGTTTATTATCTGGTTTCAATGTTATCAGACTTTACGGTGTTGACTGTGACCAAGTCGCTCAAGTCTTAAAGTCTAAGTCTAGCTCCCAAAAGATTTTTGCTGGTATCTTTGATGTTTCCAACATTGCTGCTGGTGTTCAAACTATTGCTGACGCCGTTGCTGCTCACGGTTCTTGGGATGATATCCACACCGTTTCTGTTGGTAACGAATTAGTTAACGCCGGTCAAGCTTCCCCATCTCAAATTGGTGAATATGTTTCTACTTGTAGAGGTGCTCTTAAGGCTGCCGGTTACAATGGTCCAGTCGTTTCCGTTGATACTTTCATTGCCGTCATCAACAACCCAGAATTATGTCAATACTCTGACTACCTTGCTGTTAACGCTCACGCTTTCTTTGATGGTCACTACGCTGCTGCTGATGCCGGTCCATGGGTCTTACAACAAATCCAAAGAGTCTGGACTGCTTGTAACGGTGAAAAGAACGTTTTAATTACCGAAACTGGTTGGCCATCTAAAGGTGACGCCAATGGTGTTGCCGTCCCATCTGAAGCTAACCAACAATCTGCTATTGAATCTATTAAATCTACCTGTGGTAACGCATCTATTTTATTCACCGCTTTCAACGATCTCTGGAAGGCCGATGGTCCATTCAACGCTGAAAAATGGTGGGGTATTGAAAATTAGAGACATTTCTACATAGGGACTTTAGTTGTTTAAATCGTTTCGTTGTGTATACAATTATTTTGTTTTATTCTTTTTTTTGAAACTGTTATTTCGAAATGTATGCATTCTTGTTTTAGATGATCTGGAACTACAAATACGAGCAAGCGTATGTTTGCTATTGTTTGACCTCTCCATCTAGGGATTGATGAACTCCAAATGAAGACGTAAAAACTTTTTAGGTGAATTTCAAGTAGGATAGGAGGTGGAGCGGTACGGTTACTCATTGTTACCATTCTCCGATTTTGGGATGATTTAAGTCCAAAGTGGGAGTATTGTCTTGCAAATGTGTTAAAAATTAGAATTTTTGGATATTGCCTTGACATTTATGACTTGTCTTAATTAAAAATTTGATTATTGTGTTATAGTTAGTGAACAATAGGAAGCACTATGTGCTGAAATAATATCACAAAGAACCTCCTTAATTAAATTAGTTAATTAAAGATGTATATGCTTTTCCGCTTTAGGCAATACATCTCCCAATATGGTAAGGATGTATTGGACGGGAGCTGCTTCTTAAATCAGACTAGCATAATATCAAACTGCAACATTGTTGAAATATTATTAATTAACAAACATTTAGCTCAATCTTAAGAGGAAAGTTCATAACCAGAAACCCCCCCTCCCCTTCCATATTATATTACCGGCGAAATTCCCTATCCCCACAGTTTAGCGAACCTGGTTTGTAGTATCTGGCACGTAGACTTTAACCTTTCAATTCCCCAAATTGGCTGAAAACTATCCCATTGAGTCCGAGGTAGGTCTCATTTCATTGAAGTAATTTCAAGATGAATAATTTGAAATTTTTGCAATAACTTAAAATTACTTGTTTACTAATTAGGAGAAAAAATAAACAATTGATGACACTGTAAAAATTCATCTAATACTCCACCGTACCACCCAATATGTCTGATTGGATAGAAACCGTAACCGGAAATCGAATATCCCGAAGTGCTAAACTATTGGGAACTGATAATATCTCCATAGGGGGTAATTGTACAATAAACGCTAATGTATTGGTTTCAGGAGATGTCCCCTTCAATGAATCAGAATCAGATGTTGCCAACATTCAAATTGGAAAATTCTGTTATCTTGGTAACAATTGTCAAATAATTCCCCCTGTGGTGAAGAAAGCGGCCAATTCAAACAATTGTGAGAGTGGAAATATACATGGTTCACAGGTAATAGGTGCGTATGTTATTATTGGACCCAATTCGACCATCAAGCTGTCCAATATTGGTAATCGTGTTATCGTGGAAGAGAATTGTTCGCTTGACGAAGGATCGATTATTTATGAGTGTTGCTTGGTACGACAAGGCACTCAAATCCCCCCAAAGATGGTTATTCCTCCATACAGTGAAGTGAGTGGAATCCCCGGAAGAGATTTCCAAATAAAATCGCTTCATAACAGTTACAAGAAATCGATTGAAATTGAAGCCAAACAATTACAAATAATGGGATAGACTACCTTTGTAATCTACTACAATTTATATGGCGTGTGCATTAATGTTATAAAAGAGTTATAAAAATAAGTTCTGCTCTAAGAGTCTAATCTTTCTTGGGTAGATCTTGGCCAAGGATTCCTAAATTTGATGCCGGTGATCCACTTCGTCTTCTATTTTTCCTAAATTTTCTGAGGAAGAACAACATCAAGTATAATGCCATTAGCAATCCCATATATCCCAAAATTCCAAAGTCATGTACCGTATCCATGAACCGTAATGGTCCTCCATATGGACTCCCTACCACTTTTGTTCGAATTCTACTATTAGTTAACGTAGGATCCACTAGTGAAAGCAAAACTTGTCTCATGGAATGAGGAGTGTTCTTTAGCTTTTCTCCAGCTTCGTTTTGATCCCAATAATAACGATTGTCCTTACTTAGAATAATAGAATCACCAACCTGATATTTATCAGGATTTATTTTCCAACCTTTCACATCTGAAAACTCTTTCTTGCCTTTAGACTTGTCGATGTATGTGAATAATACTTCATCATTATCCCAGAAATGAGGAACTTCATCTCTCATAACTTGCAAAATCTTTAAACTATCAGCATTTGCTGCCTTTAATTTCTGTGCTCTATCATTCTTGTCTTTTCTATCACTAACTAACTTATCGTAATAATATTTCTTTTTCAAATGATGATATTCATGAGCTGCTAAAGAAATTTTGTACAACTCGTCATTAGAAGCACTTTCATCTTCGCTGTTGATAAATGTTACAACGACTTTGTAATCCTTCTTGTTGCGATCACGGGAAAAGTAATAAGGTAATAAATCACCAGTCAATTCTTGATGTAATGGATATTGAACTCTTTCAATGAATTTTTCTAATCTTTCATAAATCCGGAGATCTTCGGGGGCGATGCTTTGATATACATCTACAATTAATGAATTGTCTTTAAATACAAGAATTGTAGGTTTGGAAGATAAGGTCGTTGAGATATGCATACCTTTATCGAATCTGTATTTAGTAGTGGTGTCGTCATAGTTAATGTAATCAACTAAACTCTTACTCATACTTTCCACTTTGGTTTCGAATCTCCCATTTTTTGACGTATATAGTTGGATATTAAATGGGGATTCTTGAAGTGTTTTTAACATATACGGTAACACGGCTTTATCTTCGTCAGAAATCGTGTCAGGGTCATAATAAAACAAAACTGTAACTTTATTTTGCAATGGCAACTTATGCTGAAGCGGTTTGTTCTTAAGTGAGTCACGGAATTCCATAACTTCCGTGATTGTGGTTGGTGAAACTGACTCAAATCTTGAATTGTAAAATAATTTATTTGCCCAATTTTTCATCGATTCACTATCAACTTTACCTTCATAAACAAATCGAATAATCCCTACTGATTTAGGAAGGAACATAGCAAATTTAGGTATACCTGCAGCGTTCTTATTATCAAATCCTAAATTCTTACATATCTTGGGGCTGTCAACACAACTAACATGCCCAGTTTCAACAATAGAGAGAATCTTGTTGGATAACCTATCCCACTCTTGTTTATAGTGGAGACAGTCAAAGCATTGTCTTCCAAATCTACTTTTCTGGATATCTTTCTTGGGAGCAGGAAAAAAAGCTACAAAGATTGGTTTATCGATCTTTCCTGCAACGATATTCAACATTTGATCAGTATTTAAGATCTTGGATGCACTAGGTAAATCAATCATTCCAGAATCATATTGAGCAACAGATTCCTTTAAGTATTTAATAATGTCCTCTTTGTTCCTTTTCAAAGTCCTAGGGAAAGTTCCAACATTCTTCAGCTTCTTGGGTATACGTTCCCCCTTCGAGTTCACTGCAGGTGCATATAATAAGAGGTTTGGATAAAATTCGATATTTTCTCGCAGACATAAATCACCACTTTCAACACAATTCACCTGTCTCATATCAATATTCAAATCTGGATATGTAGTTTTGAGTTCTTTGTACGTTGCATCCCAAGTAGGAGCAAAATGTTTACAGTGGGAACAATAAGGTGAAAAGAATTCCACGAGGGTTAATTTCTGGCCCGTAGCAACATCAAAATCTGCTAAAGTTAAACCTGGAGGCATTTCGATAGTACTCTTCTGACTTGCTTCCTTTGGTTCGTCTTTCTTGGGTTTATGATTTTCTGTTTCAATCGATGACTTTTTATCCATTTTGTTTATGAAGCTTGGCATAGTAGCTATTGGTTTGTTGGAATCGTCTGCATTATCAGTATTGCCTGCCTTGACCATAAACACTAGCAACGGAAGCACATATACCAAGAACGTTGTTAATGGTAACAACGATACTCGCATGATGTTTTATCTCTATGATTCGTTTGTTTAAACTAAAACGTGTGAGGATTACCAACAAATCGCTTTAGCCGAAGTCGGATATTTTTTCAACAGAGCGTTTTGGATCTTTGCACAACCTTGGTCACAGAGAAATAAGGTGGTAGGAGTAAACTGGACCTACAAATCAATTAAATATGTGCTATACAATATTTATTGTATTTTCAAGTCTATATATTTATCATCACAATATACATTTGCCCTTCTTTTCAGTTAACATCAAATAACAACATTATTTACCCAATAAATAATAACCCAAAAAAAACAAATCAAGAAACTTGAAGAACGCCCCAAATAATAGAATTTATGATAATAATGAATAAATAAAATATGCAGCTGCCTTGGGAATAAAACGATTTAAAATCTATTGCAAAGTTTCTTGCTTTCCACTAATTGCTAATAAATAAGTCTTGAAATATTCAAAACTAACCAATGTAACGGCACTCGCTGGTACTGTTCTTGCTAAATTTGTTCCATAGCCCGCATAGAACCCTTTAAGTCCGTCACCACGGTATATTTCGGCAATTGCTTTCAATAATGCATGTTTCCCGCTGTTTAATTTCCTCAATTGCATTCTTGTTCTCAAGATTTCATGGGGATATGTGATTGTACTTGCAATCATTTTAGAAACCGCTGATGCTGTTATTAGTCTCCACAATAAACCAGGCACTTCTCCTTCTTGCTCACTTAAAGCATTACACTTCAAGATAATTTTTAATTTTTCGTAAACGGGAAAATGAATACCAACATGCAATAATCCAAACATTGAAGGAACAAGTCCACTGTAAAATACTCTAAGTCCTTCTTCTTTATACATTTGTCTAAATGCGTCAAAAGTACCTCTATAATATGTCTGTTTTCCTGATGCTTGTCCGTCCAACATTGAGCTGTGATTTCCCGTTTGAATCATCAATCTTGTTTTTACCACCCAAATAGGATTAACCCCAATTGTAGATGTCATCCCAGCAGTCAATGCAGAACAAAAATGAGTCAATGCGTCACTTTCAATTCCTTGTTTACGCAATAATTCAGGATATCGTTTCTTACCTTGTTCATACACTGTGAAATATATTGTCCAAGTTGGCAAATATCCAATTGTTATGGGCACCAATCCTCTGTAGAGTCCTCTTATACCTTCTTCCAGAATGATTGTTTTGATGGTATGTAGAAATCCGTGATACTTATTCATGTGGCCAACAGCTCCCTGAGCTTGTAATCTCGTCTTACATACGTCGAGTGGACAAACCACTACCCCAGCAAGAAAACCCGACGCCGCCCCCGCAACAGTTGTTAATTGACTCAGAGAACATCTGGATAAGATTGCAGGTGGAGAAAAGTGTGATAGTCTGGTAGGTTCAATATGAGGTGGGTTTATTTTGAATGGAGTTGGTTCGAGTGAATTTCTAAATTCCAAATCTTCGCCTTGGACTATATCAGAAAAACTGGGATGTGTTATGGAAACTGGCACAAGCCTCTCGTTAAGTACGTGATTTTCACCTTCTGTCATTACGGTTATATATCTCTATTGTGTTATGTCCTATGTTTAAAAAGTCTCCTTAGCGTATAGTATGGTATGCGTGAATATATCTCTTTCAATATTTGTGGCAAATCAGGTCGAAGTTGGTGGTTCTTCCCCTGCTGAGAAATGGGAAGAGGGGTAATTGATGGGGGGAGATTGGATGAATTCGGAGATGAGCACTGTGTGTTCCGGAGAATGTATACTAGACACTTATGGTAGGCCGAAGTAAATTAAGTGAATAAGATTAATCTATAAGTACAGGTATGGCAAATCTAACCAATCAATCACTTATTATGTCAAATTGATGATCTCTCTTTCAATTGAGAAAAAGAGTTCAAAAAAGCACAGGGCAAAAAAGAAATTTCTTAAGTGAATGAATAAATAAAAAATTGACTTTGCTCTAATTTTATTAAATCTAAAAAAAAAAAAAATTTTAATGTACGGAGTTTCGAAAATCAAAACAAGCAATCATTCCCGCGCTCGCTAAAGGCTTCCCGAGGAAAAATGATTGAATTTTATTAGATCTTCGGCTAACAAAGGAAGTATCCAACGACTATAAGATAATATATCTCATCTTCAACACAAAATATCAATTCAAACAATACTTCATTAAGGCAATTTAGTTCCTAACGTAATATATTTCTTACCAATGGATTAAGCATAACCTGTGACGCATCTCCCTCCAACTTTAAACTTTTTTATTGTGGAGTCTAATGTCGTAATATCTACTTGTTCGAATTATTCGCATTATTTTGTTATTACCAGAAAACCCGCTAAGGAATTAAAAGGAATCCGAATCCGAGGAACTGGTTCGTTAATTAGTTCGGCCTAGCTTTTACTTATTTGAGATATGTTCATTGATATCCTTATACTTCGATGCACTTAACTTGGTGGGCACCAACCTAGGTGGAGTGCGACATTTCCTAATTTTGCCGAAACTCCGATGCTCGAAAATTTTCCAATCCTGGGAGAGCGGGGGGTCCACATCTGTCACTTTCTTATCCCTATCATTATCTCTTACAACCTCCACCAATTAATTCAATTGACAAAATAAATATTAAAAGATGGTCAAATTCTTATTAAAAGTAACTGCTGAATTAGAAAACGTAACAGATTTGGAACCAGTCGATACTCCAGAACAACCATTCGAATACACTTTCCAAATCCAATGTACAAAATGTCGAGTTACACATGATAAAGAAGTCAATATTAACCGATTTGAAAAGCATGAAATGGGTGGATCTAGAGGAGAAGCAAGTTTTGTTTTTAGATGCAAAGAATGTAAGCATGAACATTCAGCTAGTATATTGAGAACTGGAAATAAATTCACTACTGATGATTCTAAACCAGTTCCAATTTTAGAAATTGATGCTAGAGGAATTGATTTCCTTCAATTCTATCCATATGGAGATTTTCAAGCTGTTGGTGCTGAAACAAATACTAAGTTCACTGATGTTGATTTATCTGAAGGAGAATGGTACGATGTTGACGAAAAGACCAATGAAGAGGTTGCTATTACTGATGTGAAATGGGAAATTAATCGTACTTAGGATTGGAAATATACAATGATGCGACCTATAGTCTAATGAATTAATGATAACCCATTGAATTTTTGAAGAAGCAATTGAATTGTAAGACACTTCTCTCTTTTACTTTTGAGAGACTTAAATGCTGTCTGAAAATCAAACAAAAAATATTGACAAACACCAATTGTAACTTAAGCATGTTCATACTTAGGTTTCCCTTACCTTGGTAGTCTTGTAGAACACGATATTATTAAATACACTTCTAATTGGTGGGATTTTTCCATTAGATGCTTCCGAAAAGCCGGATTAAGATAACAATAGAAAACACAATCAATTGAAGCTGCATATTGAACCTCCATATATGAATAGGTTAACAGGGATGCCTTTTCAATTTTTCGTTGACAATGGGTCTCAGATGGTCGCAGAGTTTGATCTAAATTTATGAGCCATTGCTACTCTTACTCTCTTTAAAAGACCAATTCACTCTCTCGACTGATCCTCAGAATGGCTTACAGATCGGTGTTGTTAATTCCTCACCGATTAGTTTTTGATTTGTCTCAAATTTTTGATCTTGTGCTCTCAGTTTATCATTGATAAGGAAATTTTCGTTTCCGTTTTTTCCGCAATGATAGGCTGCTTTTCCAACTTATGACGCTTGGTTTCTATACCTTTCCAGTTGTTGGTCCAATGATTTACTGTAGGTTTTAAAGGAATAGATCATTATACTTATACAACTGTTGAAAAAGTTAATAAATCTTAAAAACAATTGGTAGCCTAGTACGTCATTTCTACTAATTACTGTTTCACATTAGCCCCCCTCCTTCAACCCCCTTTCTGAAAATTCACTCAGTTTTTTTAAACATTTATAACAACCAATCAATGAATTGAATTCCATTAAAGCCGATTGGTTCGAACTCTTTTAGTCAATTTTCAACCGATTTCATTCCTATTTCCTTAAGCTCTTTTCCTTAATTTCAATTTCAACTTTTTTATTTCACAATGGCAGGTAATTTAGCTGACGCAATTACTCAACCCATAAACGATAAACTCAAAAAGATGGCCGAAAAGTCCGCCTCTGGAAGTGGTGGTGGTGGTAGCGGTGGACCACCTCATTCCAAAAAGATCAAAATGTTCACTCCCGAATATTATATTGCCTGTACAATTGGTGGTATAACCGCTTGTGGACCAACTCATGCAATTGTCACACCTTTAGATCTAGTCAAATGTCGACGTCAAGTTGATCCAAACCTTTATAAATCGAATATTCAAGGTTGGAAAACCATTCTCAAAACTTCTGGAGATTCAATCTTAACTGGGTTTGGGGCTACATTTATTGGATATTCATTTCAAGGGGCTGCCAAGTATGGATTCTATGAATTTTTCAAAAAGACATATAGTGATATTGTGGGACCTCAATTTGCTGATGATAACAAGACGTTGGTGTTCTTAACTGCTTCTGCATCGGCAGAATTCCTTGCGGATATAGCTTTGTGTCCTTGGGAAACAATTAAAGTCAAGACTCAAACAACTATTCCTCCCTATGCAACTTCTGTACTCGACGGGTGGAAAAAGATGGTTGCAGCAGAAGGTTTTGGTGGGTTATATAAAGGTTTGGTTCCATTATGGGGTAGACAAATTCCCTACACTATGGTTAAATTTGCATCATTTGAAAATATTGTACGTGCAATTTATGGTTATTTAGATCGACCAGCAAATTCATATACTGGTTTGGAAAAGACTGGGATTTCATTCCTTGGTGGGTATATTGCCGGTGTGTTTTGTGCAATTGTATCCCATCCTGCTGATGTTATGGTTTCGAAAATCACTTCGGAAAAGAAACCTACCGAAAGTATAGGAACTGCGCTTGGAAGAATCTATAATCGTATTGGATTTGGAGGGTTATGGAATGGTTTACCTGTTAGAATTATTATGATTGGTACTTTGACTGGATTCCAATGGTTGTTTTATGACTCGTTTAAGGTTTATGTTGGTTTGCCTACCACTGGTGGTAAGTGAGTACAATAAATGGTTTTCTTGCGATCTTTCTAACTATTTTCTACATTCTTCTACTATATCTTGTGAACTTTATTGCTGAAATATTATATATTATGTATCGAAATTATATGCATATTGTAGAATTGAATCGTAGTACAAGCTAATTCCAAACATTTTTGAACAAATCATCGTCTAACCCGTTTGAATTTAAGCCATCAGAAGTGGATCTTGCAGTAGGTATATTCCATTGATTAGCCAGGCTTGCAGCAAGTCCACTATTCCAATGATTGGATGTAGCTGAAGTAGACGAGGAAGAATCTGACCAATCGGTATTCCATTCTGATTTAGGAGGGGCTGCAGTTTTAATTTCTGGTACATTAGACACTGGTTTTGGTGTAATTTTAGGTTCAGATGGACGAGTATGAGTTGCAACCGGTGAATTAAAATTCAATCCAGATAATGAGTTACTTATTGAATTGACACTGCTTGTACTATATGCTCTGGTTTGTTGTATGGGTGGTTGTACAGGTGGCTGTTGGACTTGCGGAATGAATGCACTTGAAGAAGATGGAGATGAGTATAATGACAATATAGATTTCTTAAGGTCTGGTCTACCAGCACTTGAGATGCTGCCGCCCGTTGATTGTGCGGACTGGGTTACTGGAGCAGATGGAGGACGAGGTAAACTTTGTTGTTGTTTTGACGCAATGGCTGCTGGAGTAGAAGTTAATGATGGAATAGGGTTTGGAGATGGTGATGGGGAAGAAAATTCACCAAAATCGTCATCCAATAGATTGATTGGAACTGGCAGTTTTTTAGTAGTATTCGGTCTTGGAGAAACAGAAGTATTCTTTGAGACGGTTGCATCAGGAATTGAAACTTTGGATGATACTTTAATGCTTAATGGATCAGGAATATGATGAGAAGCAGTCCATTTCTTTAAATCATATTTAGTTCTAATGAAATTTTCAATTTTCAGAGCATCAGGAATATAACCATCAGGTAATTTAGCTTCCCAATATATATTACATTTTTCGTTTCCCCATTTTACCATATTTTCCACTTGAGCATCTTCCCAAGCATCAAGATCAACTGATTTAACTTTTGAAATATGGGTTCCCATACTTCTATGAATACCTGAACATCTGATACAAACAAAACAACCCAAACTCCATGAAGCCCATCTTGGGTTCTTTGAAGTTTTACAATCAGCACATACTTTATTGCAATTTTCTTTGAGAAGTTGTTTTAATATTTGCTTATGCCTTTCCAGATGAGTTTTCTTTGAAGAAGGTAACGCATTTGATCTATAACTCATGATTTGTTTATAAGGATAGAATGTATTACTTGTATTAATGAATTAAAAGGTTAAGTGAATGTGTGTGTGTGTATATAGATGTTGTTATTGTATGCTTTCTGTGGGGATAAGAAAGATAGCTAACAAATTGAAATAAACTGAACGAAGATTGTTGATTGAGTATTTGCTGATTGATTTAGCTTTATGTAAAATTCAGCACAGACAGACATCAAAGAGAAAAAAAAAGTTGAACGAAAAAAAAAAAGAAATTATAAATGTCACATGACCATTTGATTGATTGATTGATTGATTGATTGAGCAAATATAGTATGGTTGATCTCACAAGAAATTTAATCCAACTCCTGAAGGGAGCTACATAAAACAGTTTCGAAAATTACCCTCAATGCTTTGTTAAACAAGTTGTAGCTACAAGTTTAGTTTATAATTTTATCCTTTATATACATCTATAGCGAAATTTAATAAAGAAAGAACAATATGTCAAAAAAAAAAAGTGATTGATTGATTCATTGAAATTTATAATTGATAATTAAGTTGAACTCTAATTTGACAAGAGTGAAACAGTCAACCATACATCAATTTCAAGTATCTAACCTTGCATACTTTAAAGTTACCCTACATTTTCCTACCTAATAATGAAAAGAAACAATACCCATATAGGTTAATATCACTTAATTGCGTTAGTTGTGTCTGTCTCTCTTAAACAAGTAATGTTTTCGAATAGGGTGTTTAACTTCTCAGGAAATAAGTTTCTAGTTAATATGTGTAGAGAGTCCCATATTTCCGTATAATTTTTAATTCAGATGCGTTATGAATCAATTGGGATGAATAATATTTTTTTTTTTTTATTGGATTCTTTTGGTTTCTTTTGAAAATGTGAATTTTTTTTTTTATTTTTAGTTGGAATTAAAATTAAGATCTTGCTATTCTTTACTTTGTAATTTTATTTATATAAAACATCCATCGCCATTCATCTTTTGACCAATATCATACCCACAAAACATACTCACTTCCTTATTTATTTATGACTACTTTGTTAATATAGACTCACTCAATCTATTTCATTTATATATACATTTACAAGAATGATCGTAAGGCCGCCTTCATCTACAATTCAAACTCATCTGGAAAAAAATCCTTGTACCACTGCTTCGACAACTACTACTACCACCACCACCACCACCACCAAACAATACTTGACAATTGATGAAGTTAAGCTACATCACACACCTGATGACTTATGGATGATCATATACAATAAAGTTTACAACATCACTCCCTTCTCAAATGACCATCCAGGAGGTGCAGAAGTCTTACATGATTGTGGTGGTGCCGATGCGACTCAAGCATTCGAAGACGTAGGCCATTCAGATCAAGCTTTTCTAATGTTGGAACCTTATCTCGTCGGTGAACTTGATCCTAAACAACATAAACCCCATCCAAGAGTACGAGCGGTTGTTGATAGTATTCCTTATGATTCAAGTACAGCCAAAGTGGAGACAGTAAAAAGAAGAAAGAAAGGAAGGAAATCTAATTATGGAGTAGGTTGGTCAATATTATTTGCATTCTTGGCATTACTTTGTTTGTTCTTATATATTTACATTCAAAGATGTAAATGGGTATCGGAAGTATAGAATGGAATCACCCCTTCTTACTTCCCGTGTTTCCTAGAAGAGCACTTCTCTAACAAAAATCCTTCTTGGAGGACTTTCTCGATACCCATATTTATCTTTAGGATTTAGGTTAACTACATAGCATTTACATTTTATTTCTCGCTTTTGAATTTTATAATATACTTTTACATTTTAATTGGTTTGGGATATTCATTCGTTAGTGTAGTGTTCTCTTGCATTTGACAGTTTGCTTGGCATTCTTCCTCACCACTTCAAGTCCGTCAATTTCATCAAACATCAAGGTAAAATGATCTGTATGCAAACCATGTAAGAACAATAGCTTCAACCTCGTGTATTGATTTGCATCACAACTGAATCTCAATATTTACATTGTAACCGTTCCTATTTGTTGGCTACATCTTCTATTTCCCCTCTCCCTACCCACGTCGTTATATGTTCCTCAGATCCAGTCAATATCACCCCGCACACCATTTTTTCACTCCATCCTCTACCTAAGCCAAATGATATACCAAAAACAAATTCATATCAACGAATTATAAAACTCTCCAAATTAGTGGACCAAAGTGGTGTATTCCAGCAAAAAAATAAGCCCGATGCGGGGGTCGAACCCGCAACCTTTTGATGTCCAACTTTAAGAGTCAAACGCTCTACCGATTGAGCTAACCAGGCAATTTCATGTTTTGAAAAACTCCAAAATTTTACACATCTGGTTACTGCAAGTTACTTTCACGTGAAAGTCACGGGGCACGAAATTTTGGAAAACGTTAAATTAGCCCTGACAGACACATTGAAATTTACTTTTTCCACTATCAATCGTTATATAGTTTTTAGACACAGCTTTCACTGTTTGTAAAACCGTATATTGTTAAATATTGAATGAATTATTGGACAATTTCTGAAACATCACGTGCTTGAGTTTTGGTCGACCTGTTTTTCTTAAATCTTAATAAGATATGAAAACTCCGATATAGTGTAACGGCTAGCACGGTTCGCTTTCACCGAGCAAACCCGGGTTCGACTCCCGGTATCGGAACATCTTTTTTATTTTTTGACCTATACCACAGATGTATACATTTTTTTATAAATTTTATACCTGAGTAAGATGGTATGATACTTTGATGTTTGCTTATTCTGTTTATTTGGGTTTTATGGTTGTTAATCTGTGGTTTATTATGTTTCAAATATTATTTTTGTCGAAGTAATAATATTTTTGCAACAATTGAAGCGGAAATAATCCAAAATTCAATTCTCTCTTCCAAAGGACATAAGATATACAATACACACGACCATTATTTAAAAGATGTCAAGTATACTTGGATTGAGTTGAAAAGGTATATAGAAAATTGAAATAATCCAGCTCAATGGTTTTAGCTAGTTTTGTTCTCAGGGTGACAATTTTCGGTACGATTATCAGCCGTAGAACAGAGCACATTTAAAAGCGCCAAAACTGTAATAAGTAAGATAGTTCTTGAATAATAGAAAAGGTATTCAGGATTTAGAGCACAACAATAATCGTTCTGTAACATATTTTACAATTTTGAAAATGGTGTAGTACTACTGTGTTATATAGAACCGACTTTTGCTATCAATACTTAAATAATAAGAACGTATTTTATGCAATAATAATCCATCCGAGAAGTACACAATCCTTTACATCCAGAGATGAAATCAATCAACCTTGGTTTTTTAGATAAATTCAATTGCTTCCAATTTTGCAATTATTGCACCCAATTTTTATATTGCGGTCAATAAATAACCCCCCCACCAACATCAGAAAATTTGTTTTGTTCAGAATTTCCGTACTCCACTTAATTCTTACGCTCAAGTTTTAGTAACATACCAGATACGATTCATCCAACATGTCTGACGAAGAATTCTTTTCGGAAGAATCATACGAATTCGAATTTGAAGAAGAAGATGAAGAAGGTAATGATAATGAACATCAAGAGAAAGGATCGAATATAGAACCTGATGATGAAGATCTAGGAATCGTATGTAATTATTGCACCTCATTTAATCCAAATAGGAGGGCTTGTTACTAACTTACATAAATTAGGAAAACAAGTATTATTCCGCGAAGGGAAGGAAAGATGATGAACCAGATACTGCGATTAGGGAGTTCCTAAAGATTATTGAGAATTCAGATAGAACAGTTGATGACAATATCGAATGGTTATTTAAATCTTACAAGCAATTGATGAAATTATACTTTAAAGAAGGGAATCATTCAGTGCTACTTGAAAAGTTAAACGAATTGTTTGAACTAGTTCCGAAATTGAATAAATCCTATGTCGAAGAATCAATTGCAAAAATGATTGTCAGGTATTCGTCCATATCTGATTTGTCTTTTCTCAATAATTTTTATAGTATTTTACTTCAACATTCAGAGAACGATAGAACTTGGTTGAAAATAAATACAAATCTTCTTAATATCTATCTCGAAAATGGATATTTTGATAAATTGCCAAAATTACTACTGAAAATCTACGAACGCTTAAAAGCAGCTCCAGAATCCACGCAAAAATCGTTCACTCTCGAAGTTATCGCAGTTGAGATCGAGTATCTATCAAAGACTAGTAACCATAACTTACTGCGTATGAGCCAACTATACAGGAAAAGTCTTCAGATAACAACCGCAGTTACTCATCCAAGGATTTTAGGTACAATTCGGGAATGTGGAGCGAAAGTTCAATTTTATAGGGGAAATTTTGAAAAGGCAAGATTGGAATTCTATGAAAGTTTTAAAAATTATGATGAAGCTGGATCTCCTTCGAAAAAGCAAATCTTAAAATATCTTGCTTTATGTTCGTTATTGACAGAAAATGAATTTGATCCCTTTGATACTCAAGAAACTCAAACATACGCCCAAATGCCCGAATTCCACAAATTGTTATTGTTGATCCAAGAATATAAATCTATGAATTTATCTGGGTTTAATAATATTCTTCAATCTATTATATCAAGTGAAGATCCTTTAGCTACAGATGATATTTTCCAACATGCATCGAAGCAAATCTTATCCAATTTAAAAGCCAAAACGCTCGTCTGTTATATCAATGCATATGCAAGTATCAAAATTCCATTTTTAAGTGAGATCTTACAATCGGATGAAACGGAGTTAGAGTTATTGATATTAAAGCTAGCGAATTCGGGAAGACTAACTGATATACGAATTGACTTTACCAATAAGATAGTCCATTCCCAGAAAAGCACGATGCAGCTAATCCCTGCATCATTAACTGCCGAAGAACTTTGTTATAATGTCAAAGCATTAGATATCATGAACTTAGAGGCAAGCTATTTACCAAACCTAACCTTGAATTCGGAGGATCAAATGGATGTCGATAGTACCACAAAACTAAATGGTGTTTACTTTTCAAGTTTTCCATGTCCCGATTTTGCACAGAAGCCGACGAGTCTTTTAAGTAAATTATTTTTCTCAATTGACAGGCCGATCAAAGAAAAGGATTGGTTCCCAGCAATAGAATCATGGTATTCATTTATGATTTCAGCAATTCCACCTTCGATCAAAGGGGAAGTAAGTCAAATGGATCAAATTTATTCCGAGCAAAGGGCTGAAAATGCATTGAATGCTTCCATCAATAAAATTAACACAGGAAATGATTTGGCAAATATAAGTAAGGGTGGATTATTGAATTCAGCTATCAACTCGGACGACAATGAAAACGATAATGATGAACCAGGAATAATTGAGCAGATTCATAAATCTGATATATTAGATTCTTGGTATAATCAAGCAAAATCATATTATGATCACTTGATTGCAAAATAAAAGTCATAGTTTAGGGCTTTCGGTTGAGTAAATTAGAGTACATACCGTATTTTGAGTACTGCTTGCGTCTTTGGTTTCAACATAAATTTCAACTCTGCGCACAATTTTTTTTTTTCACTAGATCTTCACATTTTTCTTCTTTTACTCTTTCAACAGAATTAAAAGTATGTTTTCAAAACCTGTACCATGGTTATATTGCTCAGCAATGTTCAATTACAATGATTAGATCATATGCGTTATCGTCATGATTTCGTCCGCTTTTTACAATGTCTTAGGGCGTAATTTGAAATCAACTAACACCTACATGAAGTTTTCAAAATTGTGAGAAATATCTAGACCAGAATATTTGACTGAATCGAGTATACTAACATAACCTCTTAGAATTCAATTAGAAATTCTTAGATTTTCAATCCCCTACTATTAGAATGAACCGATGCTGATTTCATATACTTGTTCTAAACTCTCTTGGCGAAGTAGAGTTCTAGACCATTTCTAGTAACTCATCCAAACAGCCTAAATCACAGCTCCAAACTTGTGCATGTTGCTACATCTTGGAGCTTGCAGATTGTTGGTGTTTTTTCCTGTAGGTGGGTATTACGGTGTTTAGGTCTGTGCGGCCTCATAAATATATTGCAATGCTTAATATGGTAGACGATGTCTAAGGAAATTTTCTCTCTCATCGTGCTGAGATTCATAGAAAAATTCTCCAATCTACACCATTTAGAGAGAAGATTCTTACACTGATTGAATTTGAATTAACTTAATTATTAAGAAGTACTTAGGGCTTTTAGGATCTAGAGTTATATCAGTTGAGATATCAAGTAATACTAGCATTACAAACAGTTATTCTTCTATAAATATATTTTTACTTTGTTTACCCATTTTAGTTCTTTACGTTACCTACACGAGCACGTCCATTGACTGACACAGATTTTGGTGCATTTTATTCCTGGTATCACAAAGGATAATAGTGCATATTCCTTGCTACTACTGTGAAAACAAATACTTGACTTGCCTCAATGCACGATGAACCTCTGTTGTGGAGTCGAGAAGTAGACAACCCTACCAGAGTTAGATGGATTGTAATTTTAGGAATAATATCGCGCGGGTTTGTGCATTCTAAAGTGTCCGGGTTTCCCATGATCAATAAACTCAGCACAAATTTCTCTTCAACTCTTTAATCCTGCAACCTCTCCTACGAATATAGCTACGGTTCAAAATTACGTTCGTCAGCCTGGCCAAATGGGACTTGGGCCCATTCCAAAACTATTGTTCTAAACAAAAACTCTTAAGTCTGTTTTCACTTTATTCATCACGATCTGAAGAAGAACTATACGTGTTGGCAGATGAAGATGTATGATAAAAGAGTGAACACTAACTTATGTACTGGGTAACTAAGCTTCTCCAAAGTAGCAAAAAATATGATTCTGCCCAGGATCGAACTGGGGACGTTCTGCGTGTTAAGCAGATGCCATAACCAACTAGACCACAGAACCATTTATTGCTGATGTTACGCAATGTACGTAACTAACACTAAACTATCTAAATATGCGCTACCAGGTTTATTTAG